>CM042227.1:6254657-6342157 GCA_023566465.1 Cottus gobio | reverse complement strand
CCACTGGATATGAAGACGTCACTGGATTATTTTTGCAACACTGGACCTTTGAAATCGATGTCTTGCATCGGATGACAATGTTTTTTTTATCCTGTTCTTACTTTTTCCTTTTTGAGTTTATTTTCTCACAGCTGTACTTTTTAATTCCCACATTTTCGTACCAGCATGACGAGGGATCGACCGTCGAATGAAAGTTATGTTGCTTTGTAAACTCTTATCAAGACTTTTGAGTGACAGATGAAGATGTTTTTAACATTTTGTGTAAAATGTGATCCTCTACTATGTTTTTCTCTCGACTTCACTGCCTCCACCTGCGGCAATTTTTCCTTTACAACAATAGTTTTTATTGGCACTGTAAATGCAAGAGGCTGCTTTTTGCATATCTGAATTATTTTAAGGCCGTAGTCTCACCCTGTTGCAGAACATCTTCATACACGCTGTAGCTTCGACCCGCCTTATGGAAATTAATGTATTCACACGGTCTCCTCGGAGAGAGCTGGAGAAACCTTTTACGACTCCTTAAATTCTCAATTGCTGGCGTCGTTCGTAACTGGAGGAAAACCTGTGAAATATCTTAAGAGCTGATTTTATACGTGTTAAATCGAGGCCTAAATCTAATGTATCACATGGACTTTAAATCTCAATACATCATAACCACTAAGTTGTATGTCTGTGGGAAGCCGACTGTTCTACGTCTTCTTAGCCGTTATTTATGCCGCTACTCGGTGTTCAAATATGACGTGTTGTCCAAAAGTGTCGTAGCGTACGGTTTTAATGTATTGTCAGTATAACGCCGTCGGCTGGCTGTAGATACGAAGTAGATTTATATATATATTTTTCTGAAGATTATTCTGGCAGTATTGTTACTACACACTGGGAAGATGTCTGCGTTGAGGTGTTCTCCAATTACAAAAAGAAGTAGGAAACTTATTACTGGGAGAAAAAAAAAACGTTCAAATGCAATTTTATATCAACTTTTTTTTTTTCTGGAATACCTGATTCAGTAAAGCTTTGCTACAGTAGGAGTCCATTGGTTTTCATTCTTTACTGTTTGTTACTGTTGAATATTTGCTTACAGTTTCACTATAGCAACAATCTGCTTTACTACTGTGGACCGGATGGATTGGTCTCGTTAAACCAGCTAGTGGACAGAAAATCAGTTTTTTTCAGTCCTGTTTGGATCCACTTGATCCGTGAGAAGTACGTGGACAATGATGTATTTTAGACACCCAAAAGAAGATTGTTTTATACTGCTTTTAAAATATCTTACAGCTGGGAGATGGCTGTTTCCAACGGGAAGTGCATCCCTGTGTGTGTGGGGATGTCTGTTCTGAACCAGGAAGTACCCACAGACTCATAACTATGACATCACCAATGTGTTGTCCATGGAGAGCAGTTCCACACTTTATACTGGATGACATCACAAATTAGAGTAATTTGTTTTGATAAAGCGAGAGTTACTGATATTTCTGGACTGTCTTACATCAGGTATGATTTTTCTTTTAAGTAAGATTTCATCTAGATGTCATTCACTGTAGCTGTTGGTCTTTAAACTGTAAAGAAATTAAAGTCTCAGTGATTCACGTTAACTTTAACAGTCTTATATGCATGTTAGTCAATTCACCACTGGATGGCAGCACAGCACTATTTTTTTTTATTTTTTTTTTCTGTAATATTTTCCTCATTAATCTCCAATTCAGACCCAACTCATAACTGCAAATACACATGCTTTATGCTAAACTAATATCCAAGCTACTGCAACACACACGGTGGGACTGTGAAAGTAGACTCTTTATGCCCTTGAACGTCACCAAGCTGAATAAATACCCTTTAAAGATGGCACGGCTGATTTGTCATGTTCAACTTAACGGCGTGTTTGCTCGTTTATTCCCGCGTAGACTATAAGTCTTATCTCGCCGAAGCTCATCGGAAAAGACCAGCAGCGTGGGGTTTATCTGCTGGTGAGATAACGTCGCCTATACGCAGAACTAGATTGCATTATGCTAACCCCCATTTGAATGTACTGCCTCAGCAGAAGTGCATTTTTTATTTATTTTTTTATCAACAAATCATTTTCTTATCAGAAAGTAGAAGAAATGTACACAAATCGAACCAAGTAGTGTAAATAAACAAGTTTTTCCTGAATATTCCCTCCTGCAGATACTTTTCCATGTCCATAAATCAGTCAAATATCGCCAGGTTTAAGATTAACGTTAACATCAGATTCCAGATCAGTGTTTTCTGATTGGTATAAGAGGGGTTGCAAAATAAACAACCAGTAATGCTTAATACACACGCTTCTCGTTATCTGAAGTTTAAGCAACTTATTACAAAATCCTGCTTCATTAAAAGAACAAAACCCCTCATAAATAAACTTTTAAGGGCTTATTATGGACCACATTTCAGTGGCTGTTGCCTTTTTTTTAAAAATAATAAACCATTCTTTCAGGATTGCATCGGTTTTTAGAAAATCCTCAATCAGTAACCAGAATAAAAGCAGAGCCTTTGTCATCCGCCGCATTGGTTTACATTTCAAGCCGCTGTGATTTGAAATTGATTGACTGCGACCGGCCCGTGCCACAGAGCAATACATAGCCGGGCCATTATTAAACAGCAGACAGCATACAGCTCAATAACTCAGCCAGGACTGCTCCCCTCAGCAGATGGGCCCCCACCCACCCCCCTCCACCTTCCAAATGAATAATTGATTACGTACATGGACCTTATGCCAGGTCATGATTGCTTAAGCATGCTCAAAGCTCTGGGTGGATTCGTGGAGATTTGGCGGCAGGCCCGTGCCCTGATGTCACCGGTTCAGATCCCACCAAAGCAAAGAGTGAGTCCGCTCTTCAATATTAATATTTTTACAGGATGGATTTTTTGTTATCAGCCTTGTTTATAGTTTGACCAGCTGTTAGAGATGGGTTCATTAAATAAAGGTTTTAAGACCAGCAAAAGCTCAATATGATGAGTGTCAAGGTTTTAACCCAACAGGCTTAAAAATTAAAATTAAATGTTAATAGCACCAATTTAAGTGCATCTGTATCTTAGTAAAACCACTTTGTTGTGGGTTAATTGTTGAAAACAAGGTTTTGGGGACTATTAAGAGACTCGCGGACGATATTCAGGATTTTGTAACGACAACTTTTCTCCTAAAGTTCCCAATAAAATGGTTTATTTTAAGTTTCTACCCATATACGTAAGTTATTTCTTATGGTTAGTAAAACTTATTTTTGTTCCCACTACATGAACACCAAGATTAAGATGTATTTGATCCTCCATCTCCAGAAATAATAAGACATCTCATGACTGTGTACTGATTGTGCATCCCAACATGTTTGGCTCAGTAACAATGTAATGTGATGCACCATGGGTAATGGTTTGTGTGGTTTTGTTTAAGAGATCAAGCTGGACTCCTGTCTTCCTCATTAAAACATTTTTTTAAAGCCCAGATGCCGATGAAACGCACCCCACACCTGCTCCCACATCTGTCCCGATTGTTTCCTGTTCCGACTGTCGGATCCTGATGAAGTTCCCCGTTGCTGCGGGATAAACTGACCTTGCTGGGAAAAATTTCATCCAGCTTAAGATGAACAAATGGTGCAGCATCTGGCCGGCGGGGAGCCAGAGAGAGCCGAAGATCCTCGTGTTCGTGAGTCGGCTTTCCTTTCATTGACCCGACCGATGGGATGCTTCTGATCCAGATGTTGGACCGAGGGCACCGATAAATATGAGCCTCTCGCTCAACTACACAATAAGTACGTAGCCTCCCATTCGCCCGCGCTGGCCCTTTAAGAGGCCAACGTGGGCAGATAACGTCAACAGATAACTGAACAACAATCAGAAGATGTATCAGTCTACTGGTATTATCACAGATATTATCAATCAATAACATTATTTTTCACGTATCCCTCATTATGGGATGTGCACCGGTCACGTTACAAATAAGTTTATTCGAAAATATGTGTGGAAGATTAACTAAGAAATACAAGTATTGGTATGGTGAAAAAACAAGACATTCCAGATACATTGATTAATTAATTATTGAGAAAGTCCATGGAGTGGTAGACTTAATATATAAATATATTATGTATATGTATGTTTTTCAAAGGTGGAAGTAGACGGCAGATGGTGTATCGAGAGAATATTCAACAGGTAAACTGGGACAAAGGCTGTCTCTCTCTCTCTCTCCCTCCCCTTACACACACACACACACACACACACACACACACACACACACACACACACACACACAGGAGACTGTCAGTCATTGCAATAAAGGCTATTGTGCTGTTTGGCGAGCTGTAGCAGGAGATAGCGTTCTCTGACAGAGCATTTTGAAAAGAAGCTTATACATCTCAACTATCAAAATGGCTTCATCCCCTTGGCGCGTGTGTGTGTGTCTGCGTGTGTGTGTGTCTGCGTGTGTGTCTGCTCGGTGTGGGGAGGTATTCATAGTCAAAGCTTTGAGATGATAAAGACTTGAGTGAGGGTAATTGATCCCTAAAGGGCTGCATTGTGTCAGTAAATGTCTCCTCTATGCATTTGAATGTGTGTGTGTGTATGCCAGGTGAGGTTACACACACACACACACACACACACACACACACACACACATTGTATGTTGTTGTTCCTTCCATGAGAAAAGGTGAAATCCCTTCCTGGTATATTTAAAAAGATGGATGACAAACATCCCACAATGCACAATATGTGATAAGTTTGATCCTGGGAATCATATTTATTTACCATAATTTCTAATAATATTTCATGTTGCATGGGCCAATGCGATTCTGTACTTTTATTTGGTGGTTGCCAACTGGCACGACGACCTCGTTTGTCAGCTCTTTGCACGCCCTCCCGTCGCACAAACTCATGATTTATTTTTCCTGATCGCTCACCTCCATTGTTTGAATCTTCCAGCTGCAGCTGTAAACCGTGTCGGTGGAAAAAGCTCCGATAAATCCACCGTGTGCTTCTTTCCAGACCAGCTGGAGCATGTGTGTGCTGTAGAGACACTCGGGAGCTGAAGGGAGAGCGAAGGTCGGGCTTGCATGAGTGAACCCGACTCCGAATGAATGCAGATGTCTGACGGACGCGTAAACGTGGAACTGTGTGCGTTATAATCTTCATGAGGAGATGGTGTGTGAAGATGTTTAAAAGTAGTTCCACTGGCCCCGATGGACGAGATCATTTAGTGTTCGGCTCAGTTAAAGACAACTAAACCGATGACTTCTGTAGGAGCTATTTATTGAATTATAAGTTATTTTTTATTCACAAGTATTATAGTTTAATTCTAGTTGTTTATTTTGGTTAGATCTTTTGATATATTAGCATCGTTTTTTGGTTTAATTATTTGTAGCCTTTTGATTGGTTTGTTAGTTAATTGGGTTTTCACATGGGGTTTACTTAAAGGTGTAGCCAGGTATAGGACCAGGGTGCACTCTGGGTAGGCGTATGATTTTTTTTAACCAGTGACAGAGACAGCATGGGGGGTTTCTTCGTTCTTTTGTTTGTTTACTTGTTTTGTTAAGTTCAATGAATATCAGTAAAATCGGACTCCCACATGACCCTGCATTCTTTTAGCATCATGTTCATGCCTCAGGTGCATCAGCGGCTTTTTGATTTTGCTTTATTTTCTTTGATTTATGTTTATTTGCTTTAATTCACAAAGACAAGTGGCCACTGCAACTTGTGTAATGACAAGATCATGGTGTGCCAATGGAAAAGTGAGAGGATTTAATCTGCAAACATCGTTCCTGCTTTTTTTTATGGACTAGCAGAGCCGGGGTTGAACCACCGATTCTTTGCTTGAAAGTCTGACCTGCTAACCACTGAACCACAGTTGCAAAAAGAAGATTTTGCCGTGTGTCTGGTGTTCCTCAATGGATGCTCAAAAAAACCCCTCTCCACTTCCAGAAAGTTTAATAACAGAAGATGTCACCAACGGGGGGGGGGAGCGGCTCTGTAATCGTTCTCCCACTTTAAACTAAAACTCCGCTGCGCACCACGTACGAGTGTGCAAACGCCGCTTCCACTTTTCTCAATTGCTGTATTGAAATATGCCACTCCAAATGTCAGCCTGGTCTTTTCAAGCCGTCCACAAACGAGTGACAGAGATTTGCCGCCACATCAGGAGATACATATGAATGAGACTTTCTCTCCCTGCAGAGGGGAGGCTGTTGTTGCTTTTATCAGTATGGCAGGTTCAATGGCTGGCCTGTGTGTGTGTGTGTGTGTGTTTGTGTGTGTGTGTTACAGGAGTCTGTTTCTGAAAGCAGAGGCTTTCTGCGTAGCTCGGTGTGTGCATTAGGCTCTGTTTTATTTTCCTTATGGATGCTTCCCCTGGGCTCTATTTTCAGAAAGTATAATATATCCCACCATTGTTATGCCGACGACACCCAGCTGTTCCTCCCGCTGCGACCTCGTGACCCGTGCGGCGTTGCCTCTCGTTGGGCTGCGTTGAGCTCGTAGCTTCCTGCATGCAGAGGTCCAGCAGACCGCTCTGCACCAGCATCGATGCCCTCGGGCCGCGATGGTCCAGTGTAAAAAAAACTAACTCCCACGCAAGAAAATGTTTGCTTAATCTGTGATTTTTTTTGGTTTAAAAATGTTGCAAACAAATCAACTCAGCTGTCAGATAGCTTCGACCATCCGACATCACTCGCAAATGTAAAATCATTCCTGCTCATTAAAGATTTAGAGCGTTTGAGCGTCGCTATTATTCCTTCTTGCCATAACTCAGTTAGTCAGCCCCGGCTCGCTGGCAGCTCGTTCAAAATGCAGCAGCCAGACCATAATATTGTTTTAACCACTGCGTGTACTGGTTACAGTGAAAACACCTCTTTATTTGTTTTTTATTAATTTATGCTTTTATCAACACATTATATGTGCCTGCACAGAGCCGACCACACATCTGCATAGATTTGGATGAGAGCGTATCTGTTGTGTGCGACCTGCCAGTCACACACCAGTCACACACCAGTCACACACCAGTCACACAGATACACGGTGGTCTAGACGGCTGGTTGGCCAGTTGTGCGTCGGCACATTAATCCAATCAAACATTACAGCGTCGCTCGTTACCGACCTGCACTCTACTGAGAGCACCTTTGTAGTTCACGTCAGCGTTTGATCAAATCTCTTTGTAAAGAGATTGTGTTTTGATGCTTTTAATTGTTTTTAAATCTTTTATTTTGCATTGTGTTTTTATGCTTTAATGGTTTTATGTGAAGCACTTTGAATCACCTTGTGTTGAAATGTGCTATACAAATAAACTTGCCTTGCCTTGCCTAAAGCACTCTGGTCCCTGTTCGTTGTTTCTAACTGGTGTGTGTGTGTGTGTGTGTGTGTGTGTGTGTGTGTGTGTGTGTGTGTGTGTGTGTGTGTGTGTGTGTGTGTGTGTGTGTGTGTGTGTGTGTGTGTGTGTGTGTGTGTGTGTGTGTGTGTGTGTGTGTGTGTGTGTGTGTGTGTGTGCGCGGGCGTGTGCGTGCGTGCGTGCGTGCGCGGGCGTCTGACGGGCAGACAGCTTGACAGAGCTCATCTGTGCCAGTCGCCCTCCTGTGTGTTATCAGCGACTCCCAAACGGGCGCTGCCAATCACCCCTCGTGCCGGTGGGACCGCACATCTACCCACCAAGCCAGACACGCACACACACACACACACACACACACACACACACACACAAGCATGCATGCATAAACAACTTGCATCTAATGTGTACAGCAGTGCACAAACTGGAATACACACACACACACACACACACACACACATATGGTAGGTGATGTTGCATGCTCGTTCCCATCACTCTCTGTTCCTGTTACTTCTCTCTCTCTCTCTCTCACTCACACACACACACACACACACACACACACACACACACACTGGGAGCAGGTGTTCCTCACACTCACATGGAGAGACCCACTCCATCTGCACACACACACACACACACACACATCCCCCCCCCCCCCAATACCCACCAGCTATTTATCTCAGGCAGCGACCAATAAGCTTCCGCTCCCGTCGTCCTCTCAGAGCTCATTAGTTGCGGCGCACCTGGTGAAAGTATTGGACTGATGTCACACTGTATCAGATGATGATGGACAGATTACCCCATCTTCCCCTCGTTAGACCCTCTCCTTGAAGTCGCGTGTGCACAACCTGAATCATTTCAGGGTGGCAGGAATAACAAAAGGTTTGAAATGTGTAGTTTTCACAGGGAACTCTGCAGAGGGCCAGAACACAAATAATACCTGCATGTAATCCATTGTTATAATATCATTCTTTAAGGGCTTTCACTATATTTACAGGTGTTTTATATTTCATTTTTAATAATATAATAACTTTATTTATATAGCACCTTTTAAAAAAAACAAAGTTTTACAAAGTGCTCTACAGAGAAGCAAAGCATAGTCATACATGATTTAATACCGATAAACAAAAAAGGACAATACCATAAAGGCAATGAATACATCAAAATCAAACAAATAACAAAAAATAGCAAATGGAATAGAAAACAAATGAACAAACAGGGGATCAAAAATAACTGCATAAAAGATCATTGAAGGACATAAAAGGATGACATCACTCAAAAGCAATTCTATAAAATAGGTTTTAAGAAGTGATTGATTTTGCAATTATTGTATCATTTTATACATTAATGAATGCTTTAATGAAAAAGAACATTGGTAAAGGAGTTTGAATAATGATAACGTCCTTATCCAGTTGACCATTGACAGACTGGACATGTTTTTAATGTTTTTAATGAAGGGAATCACATGAGTACTAGTCAGGCTTTATCTGGACCTGGATTCAGCTTAAACCTGATCAAAGCCTGAGTCAGCGCAGTGATCATTAAGCCAACACGGAGCGGACTAACAAGCCCGGAGGAAGTCCCTGAATGTGGCGGCAGGGGGTCACGTTCAAACTGTTAGCAAGAGGAAAAAGAAAAGAAAATCCAAACTGCAGAACCAAATCAAACCTGACATGAGCAATTAAGCCCAGAGCAATTAGGAGGAAACCTGTCCGGCCCGATCAAATAATCAAACGTGGGCCGAGAATCAAAGGACGCGAGGAAGCACAGAAATAGACGACGACCCCAAATAAACGCAGCTGCAGACAATTTAACAAAATCGAGCCGTTGCCAAATGTTTGTTGCCGTCTCCGTTGAACTCTTTAGCTCCGCCTTCTTCACGTTTCATTTATCGGCTACCAGAATTAATAATTGAGTAATTACTGAGTGTGTTTCACAGTAGGATGAATATCAATCAGTTAAGGTTTCAGTCGTCTTCTTCGTTGCCACATTTACTGATGAAGACGTAGTTCAGACCAGGTGAACTCGGCGGCCATCTTGTTTTTCTTTGCACATCTCGGGGGATGTAATTTTTTTACGGGTTACGTTTTGTTTTTGACGGATCACAAATATGTTTCTCATCAAAGTCTGCATTAGTCCTCCTCGCGAAAAAGGTTGACAAACGGGACTTAACAAAAACTCAACATTTTACTTATTTTAAGTTACGTAACCAACAAACAATCTTCTCATAAAACAAAAGACAGATGTCATGGGGGGGATCCTAAAAAAAGGCTCAAAAATCGAGTAAAAAAATTTGGGAATCGTCAACAAAACATAATTAAAAACATAAATAATGGAGCTATGAACTTGTTCTTTGGTCCACATGTTCCTGGGACATGTGAGCCTTGTCCTGTGAAGAGACACGCCCACCTTCAATCAAGACACGCCCACCTTCAGTAGAGACACGCCCACCTTCAGTAAAGACACACCCATCTTCAGTAAAGACACGCCCACCTTAAGTAAAGACACGCCCGCCTTCAATAGAGACACGTCCACCTTCAATAAAGACACGCCCAACTTCAATAACATCAGTGAGCAGCATGAAGCTACACAAGGACCCACGCAGCTCAGACAAAAGCAACACAATGAAAATAACGTAAACACAATCACTCGTTAGGGTTTTAGGGTTAAAATCAGGAAATCAGGATGCAGTTCAGTTCCATAGGAACTTTTTAGGAGACACGGTTGCAGCTAATCTTCTCAAAATAATTAGAATAACACGGGAGGAACCTTTTCTTAATTGCGCTTGGGAATGATGATATTTACCCATATTTAAGAGGGTTTAATCAGGTGGAATAATAATGCAGATTGAAATATTCATCTGGTTTGTTGGCCTTTCGTGATCCTGGTTCTATTTCATGAATGAGCTCATCGTCTGAGTCCGCTGAGATGGTTTTGTTTTGTTGTTTTTCACACACACACACACACACACACACACACACACACACACACACACACACACACACACACACACACACAAACATGTTTATGGACACGCATACTATCAACGCACACACACACGTTTATGGACACACACACACACACACACACACACACACACACACACACACACATACACACGCATGTTTATGGACACGCATACTATCAATGCACACACACACGTTTATGGACACACACACACACACACACAGAATGGGTCACATTTGCTTAACTGAAGCTGATGTTATTCCTCCAGCTCAAACCGAAAGCAATGATAGTTACTCATTACATGTTGCTTCCATCACTCTTTTTCTTCCTCTCTCCATCTCTCTCTCCCACACGCACACGCACACACACACACACACACACACACACACACACACACACACACACACACACACACACACACACACACACACACACACACACACACACACTTCTACTTAATTGGAAGTGTAATCCTGTGCTAAACACAGGCGGCTCTGTGAGAACGAGCCGAGACGCCATCTGCCGAGACAACGGAAAGTTATGTTGATGTGTTTTTGACTGTTTCATCTTCAGAAAGATAACAATGATACGGAAACGAGGCTCCAGGGTTCATCGAGCGGCGACAGCTCATTAACAGACATTCAAGTGTGTGTTCACAGGAAGTAAAACATTATTCAATTAATTTTAAAGGAATGTGAATGACCATGAGAAGAAACACAGGTGGGGACTCTTTCAGGTGCGAAAGACTGTTTTCATGCAGATTTTTGGATTTAAATGAAAGTAGAGGTTTTAATGGGATGTTATTGTGCCTTATTAGTGGAGAATGCATATGAGCTGATATTACTAATATAATAACCACAACGGGAACTTCTCTGTTCTAGACGGCTGCAGCAGGCAAACAGCAGTGATTTCTATTTCTGATGTTCTAAGTGTGAACGCTGTGTTTTTAATCCGCTCCCTGGATCACGTGCTGACAGATTATACAAGAAATGTGGCAACGCAAGGATAAGTGTTGCATATCTTCAGCTCTCAGTATTGTGACGGGTCTCCTTGTTTCTAAATATTGGAATTGGCTTTTTAAATTGAAAGTTAAGCCATCATGACATCACGGTTATGGGTTCTTCGTGCCTCCATGCTGTGCGCACATCCCTGATTGTCTGTCTGGAAATGGAAAAACCCTTCTAGCCTCACAAAGCTTGTTATGACAAAACTTGTGTGTCAGAGCTGTAGCAACATTTGAGTTTCCCTCAGAGCGACACACAAACAGGAAGGTTCAGACCCTACATGGTCTTTCATTTGCACCTGCGGAGCACCTGTAAGGCGGACGACAGGGTTTTATTACCACCATGGCCTCACCCGACTCCAATGGTGACCTTTGTGTGGGTGGCAAAAAGCATTGAAACCTATGAAAATGTACTTTTGTGAGACAGGAAATGGAAGGTCAACATACACACGTCTGAGCCACTGACTGTGTCTTTCAATCAGAGGATCGGTGGTTCGATCCCCGGCTCCGCTAGTCCATGTCGATGTGTCCTTGAGCAAGACACTTAACCCTAACTGCTCACCGTTGCTGTGTCTACGGTCTACTGTATAGCATGGAAGTCACTTTGGATAAAAGCCTCAGCTAAATATAATAATAATATAATAATAATGCATTTTATTTATATAGCGCTTTTCATAGGACTCAGAAAACACTTTAAACACGTGTTTGCCAAAATATTTTTATGAAAATCTTTAGAGGCTTTTCAAGAAAAGAGGACAGAGGATATTATTCATTAAACCCATGTAGAGAAATACAGGCCAATGGATGACGAGTCAGTCTGAACTTTTGTTTATTGTCATTTTAGTGTGTGTGTGTGTGTGTGTGTGTGTAGACGGTGTTGTTGTCCTTGTCATGTTTCTGTGTTTAGATGCCCCAGTTAAAAGCTCAACGCTTTGTTCCTCAAACTAATACACAAGTCTCAACACAACACTCACACACACACAGATATTTTACATAATGCAAATACAGTTGCATAAACAGAGTTAGTCAGAGACTCCAGAGTTTAATCACCAAGAGGCGACACAAGCTGCAGGCATGTTGTGTTACTGTTGTGTTACTCTGTACCAACCACGACCCTGATGCACGCCACTGAAACACAATGTTCATTTAGTTTGGTTTGATACACACAATATGAGATGACAGGTGCCAAAACATCTCCATTGTGTGTTTTATGGGATGTCTTGTAGAGGCGGAGCCAGCAGTCCAGTTATAAAACCAGTTAAAGCCAGCTTTCTGTTTTAGGACATTATCTTTTTACATGAACTCTGACTGTGATGGACCCGCCGTAAAAAAAAAAGGGGCACTGAAAATGTCAAAATTGAATAATCTTTTTAATTTAGTCGGCGTGTGTGTGTAATGATGAGGAACACACGGAATAGGGCAGAATCAGTGGCATGAATAAAAATGATTGTCTTATTAGGGAAAAAAAAAAAGCCAATGTAAGGGCAATCTCTACATTTCCACACCAGCCCATACTGCGACGCCGAGCATCGTATTTCAGTGACATTCAAATCTATCGCATGCAAGTACATATGCATATACAGCATAATCCCTCTATATGAAAACAAAAGCCCAAGCCTGTAATCAGACTGCATGAACAATAGAGGAGTTAGAGCGAAGAATATCTGAACATCTTCAACTCAAAAGGACTTTTTCTTTGTGAACCACGGCCTTTATAACATATAAATCACACAAAAGATTCAGAATGAACCATTCACGTTGTTTTACATCGATCTACACACCAGAATCGTCGTTAAGTAAAACTATAATTGGTTGTAAAGGAGCGTCGCTCTCTATTAACCTTGGCAGGACTTCTGTTTCATTTCTTTTTTCTTCTAATAACTCGCTGACTGCATTGCAGAGTTCAGTTGGATGTCGTGCAGTGTTGATGCAGCGACTCTTCATCTGCAAACTCACTACAGAATCCATGAAGACAAAAACGCTGCATTGTTCTGGTTTGAGAAAAACCCAGAATCTCTGTTATACAGACATTTCCATCATGAATACATTTCAAATATCTGTTTCAACTGGGTTGGTATTTAAATGAAATAATGAAGCTTATTTTGGGTTTCCTACTGGTCCCCATCCATCTTTTTTATCCTCTTTCTCTGTTGTCAGTTTAAAACTCCAGTTTGTTTGATTTATACTCATGCTGAACATCAGCATGTTAAGATGTTCATTATTTGGCTCAAAGCAGAGCTGCAGGCTCTTACTCATGTTTTGTAATTGTACAAAATAAACTCCGTTTGCATGTCCATTTGTGTGTTTTTCATAATATCTGGGTCTATAAAAATGTGTTTTTATGAGCTGGGCATCACGTTTACCATGGTTCCTTCAGGACTTTAACCAAGCAGACCGCTGTTCGTGTCCTGCGTCTTAAACCAAATATTATATGTTATATCACGTTGACTACTTAACTTAAATAACGTAAAACACATATTTGTATTTGTGCCCATACAACAATATTAACCCAGTAGTTTGGTGGCCTAAATACAACCAAATACCTTTATTTGAACTCACAACAATAATCGTGTTTAAATCTGCGACCGTGTTTGTATGAAAAGTTCGGTAGCACTTTATAATAACTACACACTATTTAGCATTAGTAAAGCATGAATAAACACTTAATTCATCATTTATAAAGCGTTGTTCCAACATTGTAAAGCACATGTTAACTATTAGTGCATCATCTATAAGTCCTTTAATAATTGGTTTGCAATATATATTACTTCATTTACAAATGGGGAATCCATTTATATTTTATATATATATTATATTAATTTATATATATATTATATTCCATTTATAAAGTATGAAAACCCAATCATGAAACACATAATAGTCTAGGTTATTAATCAAGAATAACACATTTATAACTGCTTTTTAATTGCATACTAATGAGTGTTTATGTTGGAACAATGCTTTATACATGATTAATTAAGTGTTTACTCATGCTTTACTAATGCTACATAGTGTGTATAGTTATTATAAAGTGTTACCAAAAGTTCATGTGTGGACACGTTATTTGTTTTCATAGTTCAGAGTCTTTACAACGTTGGACCTCAGGTTTTGGAGAAAAAACCCAACTCTTCTGAGTGTGACGAGTCGTGAATGATAACTGCGTTAAATGAGGTCACGTTCCCAACTCCCCTCCTTGGTCCCGCCCATGCCACACACATGTCATCCACCTATTCATGGTCCGGGGCGAGCCAAGCAGCTTTGTGAATAATATCAATTCTCCATGGGAAACTAATGAGTGGTGGACATGCCCTCCGGCCCCGGGGGACACAATCCATTCCTTCACACGACACTGTGTTGTGTCTCCCCGTCTGAGTGTGTGGAGCCGGTCGCTCGATGCTCTGCCATATGGCCACCGTGTCAGACCCCCTCCAGGGCTTTTTGGAGAGTCACCCTGTGGTCCTTCCTCTCCGTGCCCAGACGGGGCTCACTCATGCTGGGCCAAAAACAGAGAGACAGCGGGCTCCCCCGGATGGGGGAGGGAGGGAGGGAGAAAAGAGTGGGCTCAAAAGAAAAGTCACATTAGTCGCATATTACTGCCCCTATTACTGCTTTTATTATCATCATTATTCTATTATATCCACTGCTGTGAATATAATTTGTCTATTATTATTTCTGCTATAATTGGTGCTACCACTGCTATTACTACTCATTATTTTATAATTCTGTCATTTGGGTTGACTATCCCATTCTGGGAGAAAGAGGCCTCAGTTTCTTCCTTTTTGTCCCCAGTTAAAGGGTTTTTTTTGGGGAGTATTTTTTTTATTCTAGGGTTCAAGGACAGAGGATGTAGAATGTTGCACGGATTGTAAAGACCTCCGAGGCAAATGTGTGAGTTTTATTTGGCTATACAAATTCAAAATGGGACCGCAATTAGGAATCTGAGTTGAACAAGAAAGATTTAGAGATTCTGCATGCGACGGAAAGATGGAAGAAGAGACAGATTGTGGAAGACACACAGCAGAGAAAGATCTATTCATTTGCACAAAAAAAGGGGCGAGAGGAAGAGGAGGAAGAGGAGGGTGAGGCGGCGCGAACAGAGCAGAAAGAGAAATGATGAGAGAAGGGGAAGAAAAGGAGTGAAAGAGAGGAAACGGAGTGAGAGAAAGTGAAGAGGCCAGGTGCAGTGGCGGAGCAGATGGAGGGAAGGCGAGAGGGAGGGAGAGAAAGAGTGATGGCAGGGGGGAAAACAGAGAGAGCAGAGAAGTTAATGTCTCGACTGTTGTGTGATGGGGCGTGTCTGCTGCGACGCCAGGCCGCTCATTTAAAGACCCCGGTTTTTTGTTTTTCTTCAGTCTTCTCCTCTTTCTCTTTTCAAGCGTCCCCTTTTCTTGGCTCTTTGTCTCAATTTCTGCTGCAGATTCAATGCACTGCTCTGGCATGACTGTATATCACAACAACAACAACAACAACAACACCGTAAACTGTTTGCCAAAATGTGACTTTTTAAACAGCAATTGAACCCCATCAACACTGCAAAGATCTGTATTAGATGATGACTATAAAAACTAAAGCATAGTTCACATTTACGTAAAATGTTGCATAAAACAAGTAAAACATTGATATTGGAGGGAGAGAGGAGATAGAAACAAGCCATGTGAGCCAGGTCCGTTCAACACATCTGCCTATAAGCAGCTCTAAAGCGCACCAATAAACACCTTATAAATAGCAGGTTTAAGTTGTAAAACAACAAGCTCTTGGGCTTTTATTTTTATGGGTATTTATGCAACGGCATTCAGGCGCAGTAACTTCCTGAGTTATTAATTAAACTCTCAAACTCTCCTTTCTCAAAAATGTCCGACTTGTTTTATAAAATATCTGCGCAAGCTTATGTTTGATGTTTTAATCTTTCCAGTATCTCTATCACACACACACACACACACACACACACACACACACACACACACACACACACGCACACACACACACACACACACACACACACACACACACACACACACGCACACACACACACGCACACACACACGCACACACACACGCACACACACATCTGTCCTGACACTGAAGTCCCGGAGACGTTTTTCTGTCACAGAGAGCAGGGTAGAAGTAGCATGAACAATCTCTCTTCTCTTCTGTCACCGGGTCACTGGAGCGGCGCGAACATAAACATAATAATCCCTTTGAGCACGGCGGGGGGACAGGACGCCCATATATGGAAGCGAGGAGAAAGGGGGGCGTGGCGGGGCCCTACAGGGTCGTGTTGGGGAACTTGACATGCTGGAACGGCTGAATTATATTGGAAAGCCTGAGAACATTCGAGCATCCAGACTGTTGGAGTGGAGTGACTGTCTGTCTGAGGCTGGCAGACACACACACACACACACACACACACACACACACACACACACACACACACACACACACACACACACACACACACTCTCCATCTCCCCCTCTCGCTCCACGCCCCTGTCCTTCGTGCCTTTTCTCTTTAAAAAAAAAAACAAAACGTATTTCTTCGAACCCATCTGTCATCCACGGCAACTTTCCCTTCCTTTTCTTCTTTCTTTATCTGTGACTTCTGGTCCCTCCCACTGTCACCACCTCTGTGTCCCACACCTGTTAGCTCTCTGTGTCAACGTCCAGCGTCTGACACCCTTATCGGCCGAACACTGAACGATCACATTTCCCCGTCGCAGCGCACACACACACAGGATCTGGAGTCTGGTGTCGGCCGAGCAACACAAAACCCTCTAAAATAAATGAGCTTTTCTGTTGCAGGTGTGTTGCAGTGCTGCTGGAATTTAGTTTTTTGAAGTGCAGTTCACCCAGATCATAAAACAAAACAATATATATATTTTTTTTCTGCATACTTTCTACCAAACAAGAAGTCCCAATAAAATACTCACGATTACCCAGAGGACCCGGGGTGTTGTTTATGCAAACTTTCAGATTACATTTCAATCCCAATAACTAGACAAAGGAAACTATCAGCGATGGCGTTTCCACAAGGAGGTCCTTCTCTCCTTTTATCTGCTAGCGCCTCTTGTGAATATTAATTGTTTGTCCTCAGTCCAGGACTTCAGGCCGAGGCCGAGGCTCAGGTCCTGTGTTGCTCAACTTCTTCCTGGGTCCATTTTCTCATCTACCTATTACACTCAAACTTTTCCTGATTGTAATTTAACTTTTATTCTGTCTGGATCACTCCTCGTCTCCAACCATATAGGCCCCATCAGTGACTAATTTGGGACACTGGGTTTCAGCCTCTGGGACTGAGCATATAAAAAAATATAAGAAAAAAATCAAATAAGTAAAAAATAAATAAAAAAAAGTCAAATCCTGGCCATGTTTATAACACTATTACACAATAAATATAAACACAAACCATAATAATGACTCAAATTGACTCAAAATGCACCCAGAGTTTTGAAAAAATGCTGATTTAAAAAAAGTTAGGAACTACCTAGAAGGCTAAACCTTTTTTTATCCAAAAAAAAGGGGGGGGGGGGGTCAGAAGCCCCTTGAGGCACATCTGTGATGGGGATGTATTGATACACTCGACTCGACTTAAAGTAGATCCACTCATTTTTCATTTCTGATGATTTACACGTTACAGGTTGACATGCAACAGTGTAAACTATCCAGCAGCGGATTAATGGCCGACCGTGAGGGCGGGGAGGGCTGTCGGCTCCGAGCCCTCCTCGTTACAGAACCCTGTTTAGGTTATAAACTCTTGACTTTGCTTAATGCCCGTACATGACATCAATCTCACTCTGAGGGAAGATGGGAAATGTGTCGAATGGGTTTCAAAGCCGTTTCGTTGCCTCATCAGAAAACCATCCAGGCAGGACTTCCTCCATAGAGTCCAGGCTGGATTTAACCAGTTAGGTGCTGAAATAATAGGACACCCCCCATAAAAGCATTGTTTTTCATGCACTGGTCGATTTTGAGATTTTGGGCTATTTTGCTTCCATACCATGTAATATTTCACACTATTGACATATTACATCCAAAATACACATTCCGCCATTTATTTTATTTTTTTGTCATTTTTCATACAATTTTCTTAAATTCACCAAAAGTTTGCTTATAAAATGTCTCATTTACATATTCAAACATAACATTTCAGTAAACATGTAAAACAAAATAATTATTATCTTGTCAGTAATCAAGTAAGTTTCTTTGCGATATTAATTAATTAAATCATTTTAAACTATAAGTCTCAATCTGTCTCCCCTTGAAGAACAATCTTGTCTTCAATGTCTGACATGAAATCTGTGGCATCACGAGATAGTTTAACTCTTTCGGTGACCCCACGAATCATCGGTTTAATTGCGTTGTTTTTCTATTGGAGCGTCCCGACTGGCCGCCATCTTCCTCTCTCTTCACCATCCCTCTCTTCCTCTCCTCCTCTCCTCCTCTCTTCCTCTCCTCCGCCTGTCCTGAAATACTTTAAATGTTTAAACAGTGACCGCAGTCAGTCATCAATCACACTGACACAGATGATTACTGAACACACACACACACACACACACACACACACACACACACACACACACACACACACACACACACACACACACACACACACACACACACACACACAACCTCAGTCATTACTAAACACCTAATGGACACAAAGCAAGGCATTGGCCTTTAAGCACTATGTCTATCATGTGTGTACACACACATACACACACACACACACACACGTTATACTCCCAATCACTCAAGCTCATTAGCCTTCTCTTTCGCTTCATCTATCTTTACTCTGCTTATTTCTATTCCCCTTACATTGGTTTGTCTTTGCTTCCATCTCTTTTCCTTTTCTACCTTTTTCACTCTGTTGACCAGTTTCCATCTTTCCTCTCTCTCTCTCTCTCTTTCTGCCACATTTCAGTCCAACTGCATCCCTCCGTCTCTCCTCCCACCACACATGCAGGGCGTCGTCCTCCCTAATAAATCTTGTTTCCTGTCCGTGGAGGCTGATGCGGCCCGCAGCTCTATGCAGAGTGATAGATGATACAATATTGAGCCATTGTAAAGCTGCGACTGAGATCTAGGGTTCTCATAAGAAAAAGGCCTCCGTAGCCTGTAGGGAGAGAACGACAGAGAGAGGACAGAAGTATTCGAGAGGAAGGAAAAGAGACGAGAAGAGACTGCGAATGTATGCAGAGGAAGAGAAAGGGGTGAAGCAGAGGTGAAGCAATGAGGCTCATTGGTAGTAATTTAGCTGTCGCTGCAAATGAAAAGATGTCCGTGACAGTTTGTTTGGACTACAATGTTCAATAATAATCTATGGCAGAAATGCAATATTGTTTTTGTTTATTTTTTGGGGATTCTTCTTGATTAATGCAACATACTACATGCTAACACCAGTGAGTTGATGAAATTTGAGCTTATTTACGATTGCTACTGAGCGGAGCTGCTACTGAAGCCAATGAAGCACATGAAACACATAGAAAGAAATAGACAAGTTACAGTGTGTTTAAGATGTAGACTTCCTGCCATATGTCTGTATGAGCTGGTCAGCAAAATGTGATGATACCAATAATAAATGGGGAAAACGATGATTTTCTTTAAAGCTACTGCGAGGATCTTTCATTTTGTGTTGATTCTGGCGCCCCCTGTGGAGGAAAGCAGTAGTGCTCCTGAGCACCAGAGTCCCTTCAGAAAACCTCATTTTAATGCAGCTGGGTCTGGCGGCTCAGTCTAAGTCCTGGTGACGCCGGGCCTCCCTCCCCTGCAGTGGGACCAGCGATGCAGCGATTCAGCCTCCAGCAGCGTGCCGCTGGTGTTGGTTCCCAGCCGGAGGAGGAGGAGGACCAGCGAGATGAAGCTCTTTTCCCGGCTCGAGGAGGAGCTGCTGCCGGCCGCAGAGGTCTCCTCCTCCTGGGTTTTGTCTGATTTCAATTTAATCTGAGCCGATGCCAGGCATTAAGAATGACTTTATAGAAATAGGCAAACTACAAGCAAGCAAGCACACTGGCTATAGGTCACATGGAGGCATCCGCATTAGATGGAGACCGTTTCAAAACCAGTTAAAGGTTCCTTGAAGTAACTTCTCCGAGGCCCCAAGGAGTCTTAATCCTCTAGTGAGTATAGAAATATAGAAAGAGGAAAACTAGAAACAGCCTGTAAAGCACAGCAAAGGTCTGATGTGATGACTGGTGTGAGTTGGACTAAATCTTCTGTTGGATCTACGAGGACACGGATAGAAGCTCAGCGCCGCCGGCCAGTGTCACTGTTTGCTGCAGAGTTAGACTGATGAACAGAGCCACCTGTGGTTCTCTATTAGGGATAATGACATCCCATAAACACCGATACGCAAAGGCGTTCACGGTAATCCAAAAGCATTTGGACAAATACACACACACGACTGCAAATTTCTAATATTTAGCGTGACTCATGTTTATGTGTTGGTGCTGCAGAAGCTCAGGAAGGAGTCTGCAGCGGATGTTGACAGTGGAGATGCATCCTCCTCTCCAATGCTACATCTTTTTGATCTGATCTCATGTAGATTGGTTTTGCTTAATCAAAGCTTTGCCTCAAGCTTTTAAAGGGAAGCATGCAGGAGCAGTGGAAACTGTAGTTTACATTAATACAGAAATTAAAGGTTTGAAAGTAAAATTGAGAGAAGAGTCAGACTCATTTCTTAGATGTCTGCAAGAACCTAACTATAGTGGAAGAGCAAAACTACAGAAACTGTAGGATGCAATTGTGTATTGATTCTGTTCTCGTGCACAAACACACATGTTTAGACAATCAACCCACCGGACCACTGACAAAGGAGCAGAAATTGATAATGATGTTTTCTGTGACCACAGATGGAGCTCTATAATGATGCAGCTGAGGACGTATTATGTGTTACTGAGAGGAGCTAAGGTTAGAACACGCTACTAACACATAATGAAGGTACGTTAAAGGTTTCCATATGTTTAAAAAACCACATATATATATATATAGTTTTTTTTTTACCTAACCCTCTTTTCCATGTCTGATCGTCATCTCTTTTTTCGACATTAAGCTATTTGTTTATTCACAATGTCCCTTACTGTGTGTGTGTCTGTGTGTGTGTCTGTGTGTGTGTGTGTGTGTGTGTGTGTGTGTGTGTGTGTGTGTGTGTGTGTGTGTGTGTGTGTGTGTCCAGTCTAATTACAGTCAGGTGCAACATAATGATTCAACAACTCTCCAGGTCCTCTGCTGTTTGGCATGGCTTCCCTGTTGTCATTATACAGCATGTTTGTTTTTATAAACCATCAACATATCATATTTAAAAAAGCAAGATAAGATTTACACTTTGCAAGAGGAATTAATTGATATCCCAAAAATAAAACATTGTCACCGTGCCTCATTATTATTTATTTGCTGTACACATCCTGCAGACATTAGCAGCATTAGCATTCCTTTGGGGTCTTGTTCTGTCCAGCTGATGCCTGTCTAATAGTCACAGTCGGGTCAAGGGGTCCTCACCTAGAAACTTTGAGTGTCAAATAATTAATTTCCTGCAATCTGGCAAATTTTGTTGGACATTACAGTACATCTTTACTTGGCATGTTTATTCATGTGAAGGAAAACTAAATTCAGGCAGCAGGTGACACTTACATAAATATAATTTATTATCATGCAGAAAGGTATTTATTAAGTAAAGTATTTATTCTCCTGGAGATCAAATGTTCTCATTTAATGTAAGTGAGTCAAACACAAAGCATGATTTACACTTCCATTCTGCATTATGTCTTTATGATATTTTATGGAATACTATGACCTTCTTATGTCATACTGTACTCTACCTATTTATGACCATAACCTTTTTGTGGCACAATATACTATGTCTTTATGACGTAGTATTCAAATCACATAATTCCTGGATTTCAACAGCTCATGCTCAAAGCTTTTTGCACATTCAAATCATACCCCACATATCTGCTTTCTATGAGAAGTCTCGAACAAAGTTGTAAGAAGTGAAGTGGCAATATTACGAGAGTAAAGTTGCAATTTAATGCAATAAATAAATAAATCAAATCTACCTGCTCCATAGTCTGCTGTGTCTAGCTTATTGTCCATGCACATATTAATGAATGTGCAGCTCATAGCTTCTGTCCTGAGTGGTTCAGTGTGAACACATGCAGCATCACATTGTAACCCTGAGCCACACTTCCCTCCCTCACGCTGCTTGAGCGCCTATTTGCCTCTAATCCGGGGATTTTTACCACGAGCTCCAGAAAGCTCAGCGAGCTGTAAAGAAGGGCTCAAGTCGTGTATGAACCAGGCATTAGCCGCTCAATCCTCCGCCGTGTCCGACAGCTAGTCCCGGGCTCGGCCGTTGGGTGTGGCCGGCGGGACGAGAGGTTTGAGCCCGACGTGGCTGAGAGCCGCCGAGGAATCAGAATACGTTTTTATTTACAGCTCACACGGGGAGAGCAGGTCTGAGCAGCTCGAAATCAGCAGCTGTCACTCACTGCAACATGCTGAGAGGACACACACACACACACACACACACACACACACACACACACACACACACACACACACACACACACACACACACACACACACACACACACACACACACACACACACACCATTACTGTCATGCTGTGCAGGAGGCGCTCTGGGTCCAGTAACTTCTCTTAACTCAGCAGGAAATTAACCTCTCTCTCTCTCTCTCTCTCTCTCTCTCTCTCTCTCTCTCTCTCTCTCTCTCTCTCTCTCTCTCTCTGTGTGTGATTGATAGATCATTCACTCCAATCTTGGCTGTACAGGGATCAGTGTGCAGGAACTTTGAGGATTTTAAACGGGTATAGTCAGATAAACCGGGGCTTTGTAGAGCTGTGGTTGCGTGTCCATCCCATAATAATGTATGTTGCGTTCATGCACTATGGAGCTTCTTTCTGCTCCTGAATATTGATTAGTTTTACCCACAAAATGTACTCGAGTCCAGTTATTAGGGCAACGCAATTAAAGGCAAATGTCAGGGAAAGATCATGGTTTTGGTTAAATGTTAATTAAAAAAAGTCATTTAATTGGTATTTAACCACGAATTGTTTAAATATTGTAGAAGCTGATGACGTGGAACTGAATATTTTAAGTTTTTGTCTACTGCTGCTGTCACATTAACATAGTTAAAAAGGACATTTGTTTTGTGTCTTCTTACCTGTTTCTTTCACACATTAAGTACACACACGTTACAAAGACACACACAGATGTAAGAACATCCGCCAACAAAACCCCATCTGCACCACCTTCCCTCCATCACTGAAACACACATGCATGGCCTCACACCGGGAGTCGTCTGTCACTCTCCATCAGGTGATGAATAATACACCAGGCTGTCACCAATCCAATAAGCACACGCTGCCCCGAGCCGCCGGTAAATGCACAACACGGGGAAACACGGAAAACGCACACGCAAATAACCACAAATAACACCGCGCGCACACACACACACACGGACACACTCTGAACCGTGATGGATGTGTTCGGAGCGCCGTTCACATGTGAAGCCACCGGCGCATTATTAGAAAATTAATGACGGAGGACTTTCATCCCTTAGAGAGCTGCCACACACACACACACACACACACACACACACACACACACACACACACACACACACACACACACACACACACGGCTCAGTCTGCACGTCCACCTTTGAGAGTGCTCAGGTCGCATGTGAGCTCGCTCACGTTTCTCCAGCTGTTTTGGCAAAAGGTTGCTTGTCAAAACATTGTTTGTTGACACACACACACACACACACACACACACAGGAAAGAGAGGCATTATTAGAAACCTCATGTTGACAGACGTGGTTTGGCATTACTTATTGTTTTCTTTGGTTTTATTATGTGCATTTCTTTTTAAATAAATCACCACCAGAAGCCTTTTTTCTTTTCCACACCAGAGAAGTAATAACAGTCTCCTCATCAAGAAAATCAGCCTCTATCTGCAGGCGCATTTTAGGGCTCATCAGGAATGTTTTTAAGATTTTCCCATTACTAGACTAGACTAGAAGAAATGCCTCGTGCCCTCTGATTCAGGCTTCGTTCCCGTGGCATGCAAAGGCCAACATCCATTATTATCCATACACCAAGAGGTGGGCTTGTGCAATACATCTTCAAAATAGGGTGACACATGTATGTGTCGTTATCTCTCTAATGGGAGACTGCTCTCTGGATCTCTATGTATTTATGGGTTTACATAGAGATGGATTTATAGATGTTTATGTATTCATCTTTTGTCTTTTCTGGTGCCGCTTCATGGAATATTCTAATTAAGTTATAGGTCATGGATGTTATTTCTGTATTTAATATCAGATCAAATGACTCCAAACCTATAAAAGGTCATGTATTCATTCAATCGATGCAAAACTGGAGTAACTGGAGTTTTTAGAGAACTTTTAATTATATTATATTTTAAGGGTTTCAGAAAGCAGTATGCAGCCAATCATCAAACCTTTTATTTTCTGTCCATGCTATTTTTTTTTATTGACAAAGACACATTTAAAAAGAAAAACACAATAACGAAGACAGCATGTTTATTTTATTTTTTTATTGTTAGACAGCCGATAGATCATATTAACTGTGAGTGTGTATTTGACGACTAGTAGCCTTCTCACCCAGCAAAAGGTGATTACAGATGAATAAACTGAGTTGATAAAAACATTACAGTTTATGAAACAGGATCCCAGCTGTCACTCAAAAGCAGTGAAATAGTTCTTCTGTTGAGCCCTCTGGGAATAACTGTGTTCAGACAGAAGCTGAGGGGAATTTTAAAGGCAACAGATTGCAAATGTTCAAACTTTAGTAAAACTTGCACGTATTCTGGATTTATATATATATATATATAGTTATATATATATATATATATATATATATATATATATATATATATATATATATATATATATATATATATATATAGTTAGTTTATGAGCTGTTTAGTTCAAATAAACACAGACAGCACAAATGAGCCAGAGGTCAAATTTGCATGAATGAAGCCAAACTGTGTGACTTGTGTACTCATGTAAAAAAAATCAAAAAATCTAACATTTATATATATTTATGTATAACTTTACAGATCGGTGAGGGAGAGGTCGCTCAGTGGGAAGATCTGGTTTGATCCAACTCATATCGACAGGTATGTGTTGGCATGAAGCAGCGCTGAAGTTGGCTGTGTGGGGGAGTACAAAACACACACACACACACACACACACACACACACACACACACACACACACACACACACACACACGCACACACGCTTGTGCCACCTACCCAGATGAAAGGGTTGGCACTGTTGCAGTCCACTCTGGCGCCCTCAGAGGCCCTGATGAGGGTTATTGTTGCTATTTATAGGATGAGGAGACATGCAAGTGTGTACTGTGCAGAATGTTGTGCATGCTGTTGTGTTTGTGTGGCATTTTGTTTTGCTTACAACACACACACACCCTCGACCTAACTTTACCCTATCCTTAAACCAAGTCTCCACTCTAAGATGTTATGATTTACTGTATGAAGACGTGCAACTGTCCCCCCCCAAAGAAAGGTGAGTCCTCTGGATAATCCGATTTGTATCCCCACAAGATGAGTAACCCCTCCCACACACACACACACACACACACACACACACACACACACACACACACACACACACACACACACACACACACACACACACACACACACACACACATGCACACATATTTGCAGGTGTTTATGTGTTTACTTATGTTCCATATCTGAGGAGAATGTGTGTATGAATGCCGTGCCTACTTTTACACCGTAGCTGGATCTGTGTAAGCCAACACACACTCTCACTCACACACACACACACTCACACACTCACATGCTCACTTACAATCCACTGAGGGGGAGAAACCGCAGCCTTGGATAGTTTAAGAGTCTCAATGTCAACAAGCACCTCTGAAAGCACGAGCGTTTGAGCCGTTCTAGACGAGCCGAACGGAGAGACTGATATCATCATAACAGAATGTGCCGGCTGTAACGCTGACTGATGCAATGTTTTACAAATAAATAAGAGGGATGGAAGAAGGAAGGAGGCGGGCGAGGGAGACACTGATGATAAAATGTTTCATAAGAGACGAGAGCAATGAAGGATTGAGAAGAGGAAGATGAGATTTTTTAGATTATTCCCAGTAAGGGAGGAGCATGGAGTGGAATACATATTGAATAAAGTGATGTATTAATGGAGGAACAAAAGAAAAGAGGGCGAGTCAGGATGGATAAGAAGCAGAGGGAGAGGAATAAAACATGCAAATGAATAGTTCATTATGCAAAACTAGTTTTTCAGGTGAGCCTCACACCTTTTAGAGTAACTTTTTTTTAATTTTGCCAAAAAAAAAAACAATTCGGGGACTATTGCCAGCACCTGGCGAACAGCCAACAAATGAAAACCCAGAAAAGAGAAAGCAATAAACCTTTAGACTGTGATTAGATTCACAACAATCGTATTTGTACCGGCGTGGCGATAAAAAAAAGAGAACGAAGAAAAAAAAAAAAGCTTTTGTCTGATGAAATGTAATTTGATTTAGCCGCATGCAGCCGGTGAGCTCGGGACATTACGAGAGCAGGAGGCTGCCAAGACCACGAGCAGCTCGCCCACCCAGGTGGAGGGAGGTAAAAACAAACAGCAGAAAACATTAATGGCTTTCATGCAGTCTGTAAAGGAGACATTTTGCACTTAGCGTACTTCATGTTTTTCTACAAATTGAAAAATAAGATTTCGTAAAAGAGGCTGCGCAGCATGCAAATTTAATTTGTAGCTCATTATTTTTTAGAAATGCTTTCCAGCGCTGTTCACTGGGAATGATGTTCAAATAGTTTAAAGTTGATCAATGTGAGGGATTTAGACAAATGGAGGAAACAATGGAGGGGAAGAAGGCAGACCGGGAGAACAATGCATCAAATATTAAGGAAGGAAGGAAGGAAGGAAGGAAGGAAGGAAGGAAGGAAGGAAGGAAGGAAGGAAGGAAGGAAGGAAGGAAGGAAGGAAGGAAGGAAGGAAGGAAGGAAGGAAGGAAGGAAGGAAGGAAGGAAGGAAGGAAGGAAGGAAGGAAGGAAGGAAGGAATGCTTTTGTGCTGTATGCACCATTCTTTATATTTATTGTGTGTAACTTTTTATTGTATTCATTTATTGTAACTTTGCTCACACACACACACACACACACACACACACACACACACACACACACACACACGCTCATATATTAATTCTCTAATTTCCAACCTCAGTGGGGCCAGATGTTGAAATATTTCATGCAAATGCAAAGTTTCTACTCGTCAGATGTGTTTTCTCGGGGTTGGTGCGGTGACACGCGTTATGCAAATGTAATATTTGTGCTGACAGTATATGAGGAGTGATGGTTCACAATAGAGCAGCTCAACCCAGAGAGGAGGCACCGGGGCCTCCTGGGGCCTTTCTGTCCGAGTCGCCTCTCTCCCATTGCATTATTGACCCGAGGCCGGCATGGATTCATAATGTAACACACACACACACACACACACACACACACACACACATCTCTGTCCCAGCAGTAGCAGCTTTGTGCAGCGTTTGTTCACCTCTCTGTCGATGCTGCTGCTGAGTGTAACTGCTTTCTAATAAGTAGCAGACTTACCGCGTTTACGAGGGGCGGCCTGGTGGTTAATGTGGGAGCCGTGTGCGTCTGGTTGTGTGCGTCTGGTTGCGAGAGAAGAAGCGATATAACAGTGCCTGGCATTCAGCTTCGTGACTCCTAAACCATGGTGCTAAGCAGTCAGATTAATTGGTTGGAAATGATGGAATAAGCAGATTGCTGCCATTTGATTTTTATTCGATATTTTGCTTTTGCCAAAGATTGGAAATTCCCCAAATATTGGCGTCTAAAACCTTTCGTGTGTGTGTGCTAAGCAGGGAGTTATAAATCTGTGTCAGTAGGTTACACTCTCAGCAAAAGTCAACCACAAGAGACCCGTCTGAAGTGTGCGTTTGCATCTGCAGACGAGGCGCTCACACCGAGTTAAACCTCCTCCAGGATCTGGGAGGATGAGATCTGGAGCACGAATGCAAATCATGGGACGGTCACATATCCTGAAATCTGGGGTATTGAAAACGTTTCCTCACCCTCCCGGGGAGGGGGGCAGCAGAGAAAGCTACCGACTTCATCTGTTTCCTGTCACTGTGTCTGTCGAGGCTGGTTTTGGTTTCTGCAGAGATGCTGACGCGTGCGTCCACATCGGTGTGTTTTCACGTCGGCGGAGGCGTGAGAACCGGGTCGTTCTCCCGGGGAGGAGAGCAATAGCGAGATGAAGAATAAATGAGGGCAGGAGCGATGAGAAAAGCGAAGAGGAAAGAGGTGAAGAAATGCTGAGGCAGAGAAATCACTGAGAAGGGCTCTCTTCGCTAATCAGAGGGCTAAAACCTAACGAGCATCGCACTGAGTACAGTTACAGCCAATTAGGGAGCGTTGTAAAGTGGGGCAGACTATAGTGAAGATATTTAGACCTCAGAAAAGCCTATTATTGAATGTGTTGATTCATAGTTCACACACACACACACACACACACACTATTTAACACGTTTAACATGTCCAACCATAAGTTATCCCAACATGTCATATTTTTTTCTCTCCGTCACTTTTCTGGCTTTTGTTCTTTTTAAGATAAATGAGTGGAGTGGGCGACACGTTTTTCCGCTGTGATCTCGCAGCTGATCTCCAGCTTCGCTTTGTGTGTTTCCGTCGCTACGTGTTAATTAGGAGCGAGCGTCCAAGCCAGCTCGATTCAATGAAGAGAGGCTTTGATCCTCCATGCTTTGGCCTCTCCTGGGTACCAATGCCTGAACACCCCTGAGAGAGAGAGAGAGAGAGAGAGAGGGAGGGAGAGAACATTGAGGGCCAAAAGTGTAAATGAAGGAAAAGGGGAGAGAGTAGAAGAGATGGTGGAAAGAAAGTTAAATAATGGCCCCAAAAATGCTTATTTTGGGGTTTGTTAAAAAAAACTTTGATGATGAGAATCTGATGATGTAATTCACAAAGCAAAAACCTTTGGCCACAATCGTCAGCTCATTCATGTTTTTTCACGTTTTGTTTCTCTTCACGTTGCAGAACTGGATGCTCGGACGTGAAGGAGGAGAGTTTGTTTCTAGTAAGATCCGGAGGTCAAAACAACTCTCACTGGGAAGACCGGGAATAAACCATGCGCCCCCAATGCCCCCAGATGGGGGGCTCTGGGTTTGACTGATTATACCAATATACCACTAACACATTATTATCTATCTTCACAAGGCTTTTCTGTATATTATAGCTTTTTACATTTTTCATATAGACCTTGTGAATGAGGAGATAATCAGGATTTAGTATGAGAAAAACCATTCGCAATTTTAACTGAAAAATGGTCGGGGCGCATGAGGTTAATAAATATATCTTCCTCAAATGCTTTGGATGGCTGATGTTTGACAGTTAGAGAGTATTAGTACACATACTACACATACAAATATACAAATAAACACACGTGAGTCACACAAGCAATTCTTATGATTGATCAGAATTTTTTTTGTGGCATACTGTACTATGACTTTTTATGAAATACTTGCTACACTATGATTTTTCAATAACTTTACATGCCATTCTTTGGATGCATTGACTTTATGGAGAATATCCTTTTTAACGCCATACTATACCATGGTGTATGACTTTTTAAATAACTTTATGACAACACACTATGACATTTTAATGACATAAAAACACACCAAACCAAATCACTTGTTATGTAGCCTTTATTAAATAATAATAACATTAAAAAAAGAAATTCTTCTGTACAAAGTCTACAAACAACAGTTTGAGTTATCTGGCCAGTGCCGTAGGTGTGTGTGTTTGTGTGTGTGTGTGCATGTGTGTATCCATCGAGACAGAAGAGGTAATGCTATCTTGACTTGCAGAAGAGGAGAGAGAGAAAGAGAGAGAGACATAATAAGCTCCAAGGCACTTGGAAAATGGTCCAATGAAAACGCAGTTAGATGGACAAAAAAAACCTCCATCTCTCTCTCTCCAGGTTCCCTCCCACACCTCTCCTTCTATGATCCTCTTTCAACACCTTTTTATAATTATACTTGTTTATTTCATCTCAAAGGTTCTCCGGGCTATATCCATGCATGCCCCCAAACACGGAGGGAAAAAGAGATGGAGCAGCAACAACTCCTTCCATCCCTTCACCTCCTCTCTTCTGCTATTTCACGGTGTAACTTGGATCCAGGTGATTGGCCTTCTGCTCGAGAAAGAAAAACAGCGTCCGGTCCTCCAATGACGTCTTCTAAGATCTGTGTCTCGGCCACTGACTCCGCCTCTCTATCCGTCTTTTGTGTTCTTTGTCTTTGTTTGTCGCTCTCTCTCCGTTCTCTCTCGTCTCATTGGATGTTTGTTCATCTTAGTGACTGTGACTAGTGTGTGTCCTCTCCATCTGTCTGCCGAGCATCTCTCTCATGTGTTTCCATGCAGAGACTCACCGGCCGATGAACCTTTTCTCGTGCATCTTTTCTAGAAGTCAATCAAACGTTCACGAGCTCAACAGGGACGTCTTTGATCTGCAGGTAGATTACTTTAAATGTCGGCTGCCATGTGTCATGTAGCCACAATGCAGCCCTCTCCCATGACTCACATTCATCTGCAGCTAATTTGCAATAGTTTATTACCATCTAATTTAGGAAGTGGTATAGCATTCAGAGGACCGGCCAACGAAAAGCTGGAGCATTAAAGCGGATTCAAGTTTGTAATTCAAGTCGGTGTAGACTTTTATTTTTTAAACTATGAGCAAAACCTTTGAGTTATCTTCCCATGACCATAAAAACTCAAAATATCTTTAAGTAGTCAAAAGTGTATATTGTAGAAAAGAATTTGCAGCTGCAGATATGTTTATGGTCAGCATATATATATATATATATATTGTAAAATTGGGAGGTAACCTGTGGTGTTACATTTACACATTGTGTGTATCTTTGAAGAAATGTGTTGTATACATTTCCTTCCTCATAAAAAACAATTGCAAAGTCTTTCCCCCCCTCACTAATAATTCAAACTTGTTCAAACCATGTTTGTGAGCATGCATGAGATACGAGAGGTTAAAACCTCCACGGGGTCTTTAAAGTTGGCCCCAAAATGCATAAAGCTGCAGCCAAATAGTGGCACGTGAACGTAATCGATGGGAGAAAGCTGCATAATGTTGGTCGGATGATTGATGAGACTCCTGCATGTTACCATAAACACCATATTTATTCTCTCTCTCTCTCTGCATGTGTCTCCTCTCCGGTTCATCCATCTCTCCAGCAGCACTGGCCCTCCTCGATGGCTGTCCTCCGATACAGCGGATCCTGTAGTAGCTTAAGGCTCGATTGTGTGTCCAAGAAAGTCAAATGGTATTCCCACTCTCTTTGTCATTCCTTCTCCTTTTTCTTTTTTTTTTTCCAGAGCGGCGGATAAAAGGCAGGATGCTTCCTCGCTGAGTCCGTTCTCCAGCCTGCCTCTTGTAACACTTGTCCAGACCCCCTGTGCTCGTGCACAGCTCTTTGGCAATCCATAGGTTGCAATAAAAACAATCACTGACATTTTGTTCACACAGTGTCTGTCCATCATGTGGGCATCATACAGTCTGAAAAGCAACAAAAATATAGATATATACCAAAGACAAACCCTATAATACTGAATCTAAAGCACGACTCCATAACAGCATGTTAGATTTAAATAAATCTCTGATTTTCTCTCTTCCATCTCACTTTACCGTTCCTCTACTCTTTGAAAAGATGGATCATCCACGGTGGGACATGTGTGAAAATAGAAAAGGGCTGAAGTAACAATTAAGACCATGAAGTCCAACACAATGCTAAAGAAAGTCTAAAAATGGCGTAAGAGCTCTACAGGGCGGCTACGAACTGAAGCTGGCATCTCTTTACCTTTTTTCCCCCTCCAGACACGAGTCTAAAACATAACGAAACAGTCACCATTACTCTTCTATGCCACTGGTTTCACAAAGCGCAGACCGAGGGAGCGAGCGAGCGGACGTTTGAAAGTCCCAGAACTCATATCTAAAACATACAGAAACAAACAAAAAGAAAAATGTCCTTTTTCCTCCTCTTTTTCTTCTTCACCTTTTAGAAATCTAGATTCACTAGCGCAGTGTGGCTGGATGCCTTTTAAACTTCTTTCAGGGGGGTGGGGGGGTGGGGGGGGGGGGGAGATAGGCATTCGCTTGATATGTGTTGATTTCAGTCAAAAGTACCCACATGAAATGGTCCACTGGTGCTGAAGTCTTCCCCAAATAGTCAGAAGCTGGACTTTAATTTAATTCAGCATGCCGTCTCTATTGGCCACATTCAAACATTCAAGCCGATGAGGACACACCGACCGTGCCCTTCTGCAAAGCAGTGCATGAAGCTCGTCTTCATCGGGGATTCATCACCGCCCCAGACCGTGCTGCCATTCGTGGTCCAAATGTCCAGATTGTCATGGGTGCTGCAGTCTTTCTCCACCCCCAGTGGCTGCTGGGTTATATTCTATGGTAGATCTGTCATTCGTAATCATTTATTCATTCCTTCATTCATTCACAGGCTTTTTTTAAATCGAGCAGGATCTCTCCTGCAGGCGGAGGAGATATGTGGGGAGGGGGGTGTCCGGGGTCGGGTGTTCCCCCAGTTTAGGCCTCATAGCATGTGGGGTGGGGTGGGGGGGGGGGGGGGGGGGGATCAATGTCACAAGTTCCCACTAGCACACAAACAAGGGGAACTCTGGGCTGCATGTGACCCCCTTTAGACATCAGAGCAGGATATTATGTCGGGGACACGGGGGATGGAAATACCAGATAGCGCTTCCTTTTTTGCGTTTTTCTTTGTCCAAACCGAGAACGGAACAAAATGACTTCTGCAGGAGACCCCCTCCTCCCCTCCTTCCCCCCCCATCATCCCTCTTCATGCCTCCGAGCAGCACCTCTGCTGGTTTATCTTCACTTTGTGCTTGATCCCGTCGTACAGCTCAAAGTTGTAGTTCTCCAGCGTCGTGGAGGAGCGCGAGGACAGCCCGCTGTAGGAGCACGAGCAGTAGAGGAGGAGGCCGGCGCACACAGCGCCCAGCACCACGCCCAGCGAGCTCATCACGATGATGGTGAGCAGGATGGGGTCCAGCGTGTACAGCCAGGCGTTGTCCTTGTCTTTCTCCGACACCAGGGTCACGGAGGAGGGGTCCATATCAGAGGAGGAGGGGGTGGAGAAGGAGGACGGCCATCCTGGGAAGACGTAGTCTGGAGGCAAAAGAGGGAACGTTAGAAACACAATAGTCACTGTGATTTACTAAAGGGTCGATTTTTGGACGATGCTCAGGTGGCAGGCTTCATCAGATCCATCACATCCATCACATCCATCGCAGTGAACATCAAGATCTGAAGACATTTTCGTCAGTTTCCTTATTTTTGTCTGGGGCTACAGCTCACATGATCACATTGACTGCAATGTCACAAAGAACAGACTAGATGTTCAGCTCGATGGACACAGGGAATGAAATTAGCACCGACTAAATTAAGGCTGTCAGGGAAAGATTTATGGTCACTATGGCAGATAGGTTTCCTTAAATCTAGAAATTATTGAGATAAGACTACTCTGGGGTTATTGTTATGTGATATATGACATATTTGTACAATCTGGTACCACTGACTCATCGTGTCAAAGTAGCAGGTCAAGGGAAAAAAAAAAGAAAATGCCATAAATTTGAAACTAAGGAGCTAAAATGTTGCAATATTCCTTTAAAGTGAAACAATGTAACTTTTGCTTAACATTGCCACTGTGTCCACGAGTGACAATTACAAGATACATGTTACAATGTAATGTAATGGTAGCACAAGCTGAGAAGTCAGAACTGACTGATTATATTAATAACTATATCTATCTTAAGTTAGCTAACATTAGCCACAACAAGCTACTGCTTATTCCACACTCGAGTGTGATGAACTGAGTGTTTTGCTGCGTATGGATCACATTTTGAACTCGTGATATTTCCTCTTTCAACAGTCACATAGTCGGTATGTCCGTCGCCGTATCGGAGGCAAAGCGTCCCGCTTCATCGCCGATTAATTCAAGAACGGCTCGTTCTGTTACCTCGGTTGTTGTTGTTGGCTTCATGAGTTTGGAAACATAATGAAATTAATTACTTTAAAGGTGCTCTCCGATGTGTCTTGTGTGCGTTGAAGTGTGCACATCTCGCTGGCATACGCAATCAGGCTAATCCACTTAATGAATGTGTACACATGAACAAGCCAATCCACAATTAGGTACTGCATTTAGAGTGTTTTATGGCAGAACACAGTACACACACACACACACACACACACACACACACGCACACACACACACACACACACACACACACACACACACACACCCACACCCAGACGCACACAGGAAGGCAATAAACAGACAGTAAACAGACTTGTTTAGTGAGGTAAAGGCTGAGTACTCTTCTTGTATCTGTCAAGGGGCTGGTAGAAACAAGGGATAATAACACATGCATGTGGGCGCACACACACACACACACACACACACAGGAAGTACACCGTTATTGTTACAGACAGATGTTTTCTCGGTGCCCAGGAGGAAGCTGTCTGTCTCACTTTGTCTGCCACAGAACATGAAAGAGGAGGAGAGGAAACACGCTAACATGCCCACATGCACACACACACACACACACACACACACACACACACACACACACACACACACACACACACACACACACACACACACACACACGAGGTTGTCTGTCACTGTTGCCACAGGCTTTCTTGGCGTAAAGTAAACCAAAGAGCCATGGGCATGCTCTGCTTTAAGAGCTATTTCCCTATTATTTGGGCGATAACTTGTAAAACAGCCAGTACGGCCTCGGGGTGAGACGGGAGGGAGACACGGGGACTTCAAACCTCACCTCCATTGATGGGGGTCTTGTGGTTGTAAACAGGATCGTTTCCAAAATCCATAGGCCTGGGATCTGTTGAAAAGATCAGAACAGAGCGGTATTAATCTCAAACATCCAGTCAAGCCAGAGCCACTCAAGAGTCCACAGCATGTTGTGATAGCATCGCTCCATCTCTTATGTTGTCAGCACACAAGCTACATTTGTAGATGGAAATCAAACCACAGCAACAGCCGAACGAGTTCAAAGAGTGAGTGATCTTGTTCAGGCTGTGTGAAGATATCAGGCAAGAGCTCACCTGCAGTTTGAACCGTTTTATTTAAAGAGAGAGAGACTGCAAAAAAAAGAATAGTATCCACAACTGTTTCATAGAAAAATATCACTTTTATTACCTTCACATTCCTCACAATATATTTTCTTTTTATTCCAAGACCATGAAATTCAACAAGCTAAAATACCACATTCGATTTCTGAGGCAGGCCGGAGTGCAAGGCTTAAAGGGTCTGGAAGCGCAACTCGGCTCCAATTCAGTTTTTATTCAAGATTTAAAACTATATTACAATTCTCAGGAAAAAAAAGAGCAATATCTGAGGAGCTGATAATCATTTATTGCTGTGGCAAAGCAACCAAAAATGTATTATGGAGTGAAGCTGTTATAGATATTTAAAGGACATGAGGTGAAAAACTAATTTAGTTGATATGAAAAAAGATACGGAGCCTCATTTCCTCAGTTAGATAAGGTAATTTCTTTTTCTATGAGACAATTTTAACATGGCATCCAGACTTTATCTTCTATAAACAGCATCTACGAACTTCCAATACTCTTCAGTCTGTAAATGGTAATAAGAGATGAATGCTTTTAAATTAAACGTGCTATCTGTGAAATGAAGATATTTGCTCATGTATTAAATATGAGGTAATTTACTTGAAATTACAGAAGTGAATCAATCAAATCTTTAATTGTTTAAAATTGACCCAAAGTTGGCTTCCAAACCCAATTAGAGAATAAACAAAATAAATTACAGCAACCAATAAACCCAAAGCTGAATGGAGTGCATTCATCCTCCGATGTCGATGGTTGATGGGAATTTGCTTATTTCATTATTTGATTATGGGTCTGAGTATGTGCGCCTCTGGCTTTTGTATGTTTCTCTGGAGTTCAATATTTAATTTGCTTTAAGTGCAAGACAGTGAAATCCAGCGCGAGTCAAACAATCATAGAGTTGAGGTCTTCCTTTCATAGAGGCAGAGAAAGTGCACGAGAGTAAACACATGAATGAGGCGGCTGAAGCCAGGGATGAACGTTCACAAAGTGGACCGCGTCACGGCTCCTGTCTGAACCAGTCGCAGTTAGATTTAAAACTAGTTCATCCCTCGCTGAGGCCATGCTGCAGAAAGTCTGTGCTGCAGATTTACATACAGAAAAAAATCTTCCTGATCAGTAAAAAAAAAAAACAACTCAATCATTTGAACAAGAAATCAAAGAACAATAACAACATCGATTCATTTGATTAAAACTGACATCATCAATGTAGATCTCACTTTAACCCCTAAAATGTGTGACGTCACATCACTGAAATTGAGGGCGATCACAGAGAAATAAGAACAGAAGGAAATACAGGCGATCAAAAGGTGATACGCAAGCCTGGAAAACTCCCGCGGCCTGCAGATCCCCAACACGTCTTCAAATGTTTGTCTGAACCATCCGACTAAATAAAACCACGCCGCCATGTTATTCTATGTAAAAAACCCTTAAACTCCCGCTCAACTATGGATGATCCGTACATGGGAGCATCCAATCAGTCTTCTGGATGTAGACGCTCTCACAACAGACCCGCGGGGCTCTAACTTTTCCTTTCTCACCACGGGCCCTTGCCAAAAAACATTAAATCAACGGGAGAAAAGCAAAGCGGGCGGGATAAAGCGAAGACAGATGCTCGGACACTCTTTGGACGACTGTTGAACACTTCCTAATGATCCTGGCTTAAAGCCCGACGGCTAGGATCCTGAGAAGAACCATCGTGCGGATCTGAAGGGAGATTAAAACTCCCCGTAGCCCCATTTTATCTGCACTCTCCAATTAGCAAAGAGAAGAATAAAAAGAGGGCTTTTTTTTTTTTTTTTTTTTATTCAAGGAAAAGACATGGATGGCTCTTTGGCACCATACGCTGCTCCAGTGGGGGCCCGAGGACCTGTTAGAGTGCTTTCACTCGTAATATTTCTCCGGGAGCAGAGAGGGAGGAGGCAGGAGGGGAAGAAGGGGCCCGAGGGCTGGAAATGCTTACCGCAGGGTTTTATGAATGCAATAAGCTCCATTAACTAATTAGAAATATTAAAGGGCTTCAAAGTAGTCTGTGATGGAGAACGGAGAGGGAGGTGAGGGTTGATTTGAAAGCGCTGCGCAAAGAGACGCCAGCACATTTTCCAAATCTTGCAAAAAGTTTGAGAGAGAGAGAGAGAGAGAGAGAGAGAGAGAGAGAGAGAGAGAGAGAGAGAGAGAGAGAGAGAGAGAGAAGTGCACAAGTAGCACAACATAAATACAGTCGTATATCATTTCTCCGTTTGGATTTCGGACCCTCATTGATTGGGTTACAGCACAGGGCCGCTGCAGTGAGTCACATAACGAGTAAATCATACACGAGTCGATGGAAAAGGAAGGGAGAGGGGACGGATATGCGATGTAACGAAAACACAAAACCACATTTATACGAGACACAATTTGATGGAACGAGTCAATATGGAGCGCTGCAGGTTTGTGTTTGTTAGCGTGTGCGTGTGTGTGTGTGCGTGCATGCGTGTGTGTGTGTGTGTGTGTGTGTGTCTCCAGCTCACTGTCCATTCTGCCAAAAGACTTCTTTCATCTGCTTTTGTGTTTGAAACAACCTGCCCTCCTCCTTCAAGTCTTTCCCTCCTTCAATTCAAACTCCAACCTGCCTCCCTGTCAGCCTTCCTCTCCGAGCGAAAAAAAAAGAAAGAAAATCTATCTTTAGAAAGTATAGAGAGCAGGTTTTTTCTTTTTTTACTTCTTTCATCTTCCTCCATCTCTGGGCGCATTCTTTGGAGGGAACGGGGCTCGCTTAATGGGCCCTGCTCCTCTGAGAGATTTTGCTCTCCTCCTTTTCTGCCTCTCATTTTCATCTACTGTGTTTTCTTTTTTTTTACTGGTAGGATTTGCAATGAAGGGAAGGAGTAGAATAGGAACAAGCAGGGGTTTGATAAAAAGGCTGGGGGATTTGAGCATGAACAAAATGGTGCAGGGGGGTAGAGCACAACACAAGATGGTGAGCCACAGCGGTGGAGCCGGCTAGACGTTGATGCCAGGCAAATTAAATTACTTATTATTTATCATCTAAATAATAATTCACACAACATATTGATTTGCCTCCATTTAGGCTTGAAGCTGGACGCTTTAAATGAGGGCCAAACATGGCTTCAGCCGAAGTAAAGTTGTTAAGATCATCTCAGTGAACAATCAACATAACAATAGTCGGCGGGTAGAAAAAAAATAAAAATAAACATGGTTTAACTATTAAACATCAGAAGCACATGAAGGCATCCTGTAACATGTGATTGCAAAAGAAAGAAAGTTCCAATGAATTCACAACCGGTACATTACTCAACGTATTGTCTCTAAGATTCACAGTAAATGTAAGAAATTGTCACAAATCATCAAATCATCAATAAATCATCACCAAGAAGCAGAAAGGTGCCAATGTTAGCTCTCAACATAGACAACACATCGCATCGTACACTGAAAACACATGTAAGGTGAGACGGGCGATTAAGAAAACATCAATAAATCTGTGTGAGGGGTGTGACGCTAATGCTGCACCGGAATCGGCCTTATTTGACATTTCAGAGGAAATTAAATGATGAAAATAAACGACCGGTGATCTGAGATCAGTGGGTTTTGAAAAAGCCTTCGTAAGTAAGAAGCTCTGTCCTCCAGCATTCGTTTGGTCTCACCTGTTGAATAAAGGGCCAAACTGAGCACCACATTGTCCGGTCGCCGGGCTAATATGCAAAACATTCAGATCCTCACAGATTATTGATTTTGTCATGGGGTGACACACAACAAAATTTAACAGAAAAAGACTTGAACTTGCACAGACTTGAAAGAAAAAAAAAATGCATCTTTAGATACTCAACACATATGATTTGTGATTTCATTCACCCAGTCTGTGTGCGGCACATACAGCGATGTTTCATGAACATTGAACATTGAACAGACAGGCATTGGATTATTATTCATTATTTATCAAGGCAAAACCGTATGGAGTTCATTCATACTCCGATTTGACACTGAGGCACCACCTCGGTCTGGAGGCGAAGAGGTAAGAGTATTTAAAGCACATTTTAAGAAAAGGCATATCAGGATGTTATGAAGGAGGGGGGAAGGGGGGTAAACACGCCAGACTCAATTATCAGATGCTGAAAAAGTTTCGAAGTGTCCGTGCACACGCGTGTGAGACTTTTGAGCCTTTGTGTGTTTTGATGCCGAGCCAGTGTTTGTTTCTAGGTCTGCAGGATGCCATGTAAGCTGTCTCAGCCCTCCCCCCCTCCCCCCCCCCCCGTAAACCAGACAACACTGATTCCTCGTTCACAGACCAGAGGAGCCGCCCACCGTGGATGTGCAGCCGTCTATCTGTCACGGCTGGACGGGCAGCACTAATTCTCCCCACACCTCTTCCCTCTCTGTTCTTAATCTGTCTCTGTCACTCTCCGGCTCTCAAAGGCTATAGCGGACAAATAAACAGCGGCTTCACTCAGACCCAGAGAAATGGACTTCTTTCTTTATGCGGCACACATCCTATCCCCCTGTACCTGTGTGTAAATCCCCTCTCTGTCGGAGTATTTGGAGGCAGGCAGTGTCCAAGCTGCAGTTCAGAGCAGGGCAGGCAGACCGTTTCCTGCTCTGACGTTTGTAGAAGAAGAAAATACGCTGTTTCAACAATGACATATGTTTTGTCCACAGTTTGTCAGGCAGTCTTCATGTCCAGGCTCCCGAGTTGGGGTGCAGCTGCAGAAGCCATTAGGCTCCCTAAGTACATCAAAAAAGTGGCAATCAGGCCTTCATCAGCCATCAGAATTGGCAATTAATGTTGTTTCATCTACTCTCCCCAGCGATGGTAAAGTTTTAACAAGTCCATTCTGCCAGAGGCAGCCCACAAGGAAGTTTAGCAAAGGTGCATGCTGATCAGCTAGTTAGATCAGTCATGAGCAACAGGAGCTGCAGTGTCTCTTCTACGTAGATTCTCATCATGCTGAACGCTGCTGCCGATCGTGTATTTCAGGGAGGTTCGACACCCTTCAAGCGCTTCATTGGAACAAAGCATTCTAATAAAAAGATATCATTCACAAGTCCAGTTGTTTTCAACACTGGGAATCATAGCTGTCGTCTTTCTCCAGTCTGATGGTGAGCATGGGGTCGACATTCGGCCCGGTACCTGGGTACAGGTGGTTTTGGTTGGGGCTCTGGATCAGATTATAGCTGAGGTTTTGGTTCTGGTAGCAGTTTTGGTGACTCGGCTGATTTGGTTGCTGGCTGTTGTGGTAGGCCACTGAATGATGGTGACCAGCGCCGGTCTTCTTGGGCGCCCAGTGGTACCGATGGCAGCACAGTGTCACCACCACGGTCACAGTGACCAGCAGCAGGAGGGCGGCGCCCCCCGCCAGCACATAGTACCAGTAGGCAGGAACGGGCTGCACCGCCACTGTGTCTACTGTGGGCTCCATCCCAGACATGGCACCCCCTGGAGGGCAGGAGGACACATTACTGGTTGGCACTACGGACGAGCGAGGCAGGCATGCAGACCCGATTGGAGAGTCAAAAAGCAGTCGAATTGTTCGCTAGACCCCTCCCCCGTGATGTCAAATCATATCTTAACAATCGTAACTAGGCACCTGTCAAGCTTTAGATTGCTACACATGCTGAAGCTAACCTATAAGGAAGGGAGTAAACAAAGTGTTTATCTAAGCAATCGTGAAAATACAATCGTTAGCATGTCTCGCTAACTAGCTTACTAGCTAGTAGCAACAAGCATTGCTTTCAAGGCTTACAGGCACATCATTACCTAGCTGCCTAAAGCTAAACTAGCTTAGCTTAGTTACTAGCTTACATTTTTCTCATTGTAATACTAGGATGACTACAGCTTGGATGAGCTAACTAGCCATAGCTGATCAACCTCAGCCGAACTGATGAGAGCCAGCAAGAAATGAGAAGCCTGCGTTTGTCTACCTGTCGAAAATCAAGAATCTATTGTTTCAGAAAATACTAAGGATTTCAAGGGATAAATCTGCCATTGTTTTCAATGCAAATTGCATACATGTTGAGCGAGAATGTAAGGCTTGACAGGCCAGACAGTAGCTAACGGGGGTGGGATTCAGTGAATTGTCAATTACTGCAGCAGAGAGCTGCAATTATGTCCCTTGCTGTTATTCAACTAAACACAATATATAAGATCTACTGCAGGCAGAAAAAAAAAACTTCCAGAAGTAGCTCACTTTCCCGATATTTAAACACCAAACCGCATACTCCAAGTCATCTTCAGTCTTCATTAAAACAAAATGCTGATGCACCTATGTTTCAATTATGCGGTGTTTCTGGCTGATGCAAACGCCACAACAATTAGCTGCACATTGACAGGAAGAGGCTCATGCGATGCGTTCAGATTCGATCGGAGAATGCAAAGCCTTGATTATGCAGTGACTGGCTGAGCTGGGCGAAGGGTGGGGAGTGTTAAGTGGTTGTATTCGAGAGGACACGGCTGCTTTCATCGGGGCAAGATCACATAGGAGGCAGTCGAGTGGAGGGCGAAATAGATGGCTCGAGGAAGAGGGGGAATCAGAGGGAAATTACAGAGGGGAGAAAGGAGGCATTATAGAAAAGAAAGAATGGAGTGAAATAGAGAGGGGTTAGAGAAAGTGAGGAGAGAGGGTGGGAGGGGAGGGGAGTGAAGGGAGAGAGCTAATCCTGCCATGATATCTTTAATCCTGCATTAGAGGGTTTGTCTGAAACTTCAATATACTGTCAACTCACCGTGAAAGAAACCCGCTGAGAGAGAGGTTGTGCGAGGAAGAAAGACAGAGGAAGAGAATGGGGGAGAGCGCAAGAAAGAACGGATGTTGAAAAAGAAAAGAAAGGTCAAAATAAAGAGGAAACAGAGGCGGGGAAAGCAGATGGAGACAAGATAAAAGAGAGCGATAATGAAAGGACAGATTCAGGAGAGGTGCAGAGAAAGACAGAACCTCAAGGAAACCAGTCAGCTTAATTTTGTCTTTTAAAAAAAAAAAAAAATAAGAAGAAAGTTCAGAAGAACTCTTTAAGGGTTTAAAATTGGCTTTGATTGTAAAGCTGTGCTCTGAGCAGAGAGCCTTTGCATCAGTGGATTAAGACACGGACGATTTAGGGCTGCAGAAATTGACCGTTACTTTTTTCTTCTTCTTCTTCTAAAAGAGGAACAAAGGGGAACATTTTCTCAAGAGCACCACTCCTAACGTGAGCTAAAAAGTGTTGCTTTCAAGGAACCTCGGTTACTAGAGTTTCTGAATCACTGATCTTTTTCTCATTCAAGGTCTAACACTTCACACACCAACAATCTGTCCTTATCTGAATGACATAAAGTGGAGCTGAACGTGTGAGAGCTCTCCGTCGTCAAACTGAAGCCAGAATTAGCTTATTTTCTCCGTGTGTGTGTGTGTGTGTGTGTGTGTGTGAGTAGCATGATCGGTCAGTGTGCCGTCCCCTTTTTCAGAAGCATAATGCCTCCTCGTCACACCAAAATGAAGCTGTTAACCCGAGGATCCCGTTAGGCGATACTCACACATTAAACTTTACATTGAATCTACAGATCCTCTAAAGTTTCTCCATTAATGTGATATTTCAGAGTCCATTCATTTATTGTATTTTATGTATTTCTGTAAGATACAATTAAAAAAACATGGGTTGCCGTGATCCCAGATTAATTACTAAGGACACTGCATTCCTCCTCATACTTCCTCACAGAAGGGATGGAGTCAATCAGATTTTCTAATTTAAATTAATTGAATTTAAATTGTCTTCCATTCATTTTCTCTCTATGCTTTCATCACTCAAACTCTTGTTTCAACCTCCAGGATTTAGCAAAAGAAAACAACCCTGCTGTCCAGAGCCACAGACCACACACACAATAAGTATATATACCGTATATAGCATTTTAACAATCTATGCCGTAGTTTTTGAATATAGACTTCAACTCTATGCGCTCATCCGAAGAGAAGCTCGTTAGTTCTTACAGCTCACTTTTCAACCGGCGTCTCAGAGGAGAAACTCAATCCGCCTCACTGGGGCTCGGCCTCGTGAAAACATACGTGTGTGAGAGCTGACACTGTTGTCATGCTGCGAGTCACACGATACCTGCTCAGGATGCAAGCATTAGGTCAAATATTTAGCATACGAGGCCGGTGAGAGTTTTCAGAGTTGGGCTGGAGGCTTTGACTATTTTTGGGATCGACTATTCTTGTTTTTTTTTATTGAATTGAAATTGTGGCGAACAAAAACTAAGCCGCCGCTCGAGCACCTGACAGAATTCAAGGAATGGTTTTGATCTATTCACACACTAGGAACACACACACACACACACACACACACACACACACACACACACACACACACACACACACACACACACACACACACACACACACACACACACACACACACACACACACACACACACACCTCTACAGCAATACAAAGTAATCAAAGACACAGATGTGGTTTCAACCGTCCGTGATCGATGTGGACACTAATGACAAAATGCAAAAAACACACACAAATATCCACAAATCCTAAAAGTCTTATTTTTCAGGTCCAACATTGAAGAAGTTCCATGTAACTAAAGCCCTGGCTCCTTAAAAACCCCCATGCTCATATGTTGTGGCTCCCGAAACAAAAGCAGTCTGGCATTTTAGGTCACAAGCGATTAAATAACATAATCGGCCTAAGACCATTTTATCTGCTTTCAGACTGGCTTATTTGAGGATGAAGGAGGGGAAAGAAAAAAGGGGAATGAATGGTGAATAGGAGAGGAGAGGAGAAAATGAAGAAAACTGAAAAAAAAGGCAAGGAAGGGAATGAAAAAGACAGAAATTATAGAAGGAGAAAGAAGGGGGAGCAAAATATTGAAAAGGGCAGAAATAAGAAATATAATCGGAAAAGAGAGACTCCTTGTATGGTGCTGAATGAAGCGAGAGAGAGAAAGAGAGAGATAGAGAGACTTACATGGTGACAGCAAATCAGGAAGGAGGAATGAATGAGGAGTGAATGAGTGCTGTTCTCTACAACTAGGAAGTAGTTTGGTTGGACTGAGTGAAGAACAGAGAGCTCTGCTCGGTTCTTTCAGTTTCATTGAAAACCAAAGAAAACAACCAGATGTTCAGCCATGACCTCGTGATTTTTACCCCTGCTCCTATGTCACCTTTTAACAAATTTACCATATGAGCAACAAAATGTATTTCAGTATTTTTCTGTGCACCCTACAGGCCCCTCACTGTGTTGCATACACGCCTACCAGATCCCACACATCGTGGTGCACACCGTTACAGACTGGAAAAAGGTCGGTGGATGGTGCAAACACACCCTGATGTTACTCTGTTTTTTGCACATGTTGCTATATTGAATAATCATGTGTGACTGTGTGTTTATGTGAGCAGCAAATAGTCATTTCCTCACCGAGGAACATACCGAACTATAACAGTATCAGCCCAGCATGCAGGGAGTCATGCTGGAACAATGCAGTGGATCCATTTCATCAAGTTGCAACATTGTAGCCATTATTTTATTAAATGTGATATAAAGTCCACATATCAAAATCCATCAATAAAGTATATATCTTTTTAAGAAGTCTGGTCTGAAACCATAGATTTGTTTGGAGATGTAATAGCTGGAGGGCAGTGTAAGTGTGTATATGTCTTTTTAGCTGTATGCAACATATGATGTGCACTATCAAGGTCACTCAGGGTCAGTGCAGTGCTGCGAGCTGAGCTAAGCAACAAGCAGAAAGCACAGACATTTGGCACAGGAAGTGCACATGGAACAGGAAGTAGGACTTACTGGTTATGCCGGGAGTTAAAGCGGGGAAAGGCTCTGGAGAAGAGAGAGAAAAGAAATGTTATTGATGATGCTTATAATTGTTGTGCAATAAGGGAAGTTGAACTGTTGTAATATTATGAAGTAATATAACGCTGCTTTGTCTATCACATTCAAAAAGCATAATACAGTATGTGGGAGCATAGGCATGATACATTTATTTAATTATAAAGTACCCATTTACAATATGAAATACTGCACCAAATATATCATATTCGAGATTTGCTTAGTCTCAGTGGCATATTTCCATAATTAAATTGACATGGAAAAACGGTGTTTCTGATGATTGTTAACAGAAATGCATTTCAATGCAGTTAAAAAGGCAAAACTGCAGGACGCTGCACTTTTGGTGAAGGCACGTGCTTCCCCTTTTTGAGAAAATCAATAAAGATTTGTCGAGTTCGGGGATGATATAGGACTCTAAAAAGCCCATAAATCTTCCCGGATGACAGTCATTTTTACAAAATGGAGAGAAAATAAAGAGAGGGAGACAAAAGAGTGGGTTGCATGGGTTGAAAGACAGGAAGCATGAATGTCTCTCTCTCTTTGTGTGTCTGTCATGTCTGACTCTCTCACTTCTTTTTGCTATGTCATTTATTTCTCTCCTTCCTGTGAATGCTCTCTTACTCTCTTTTTCTTCCGGCGGTGGCACAAGAGGTGTCAATCGTAGGAGAAGAAAGAAGTGGGTGGATGGAAGAGAGGGGTGAACAGAGTGAAGGAAGGGTGGAGAGACGGGAAATAGAGGACAGGGAAGGAAGCGTGGAGGTAAGCTAAAGGGTCGCGGGAACAGGGACTGAAATTTACTGCTGTTTATTATTTGCCGGAGGATACGACATCTATTATGAAAGGGAGGGAGACGGGGGAGAAAAAAAGAGAGAAACACAGAGGGAAAACAAGAGAAAATGGCAGCACAAGTAAAGAAGAAGAAAAAAGAAGAGATAAGGTATGAGGGGTGGGTGACGGAATAAAGAGAAACAAATATGAAAAGAGAATAGTGGAAACATATTGGTGGGTAAGAGTAAAGATGTTGTCCCAGATATAATAGTATCATTCATAACATTTATTTAAATGTATGGAAAAACTGTCATGCTTCAAGCAAAGAAAGAAAATGATATAAAATAGTGATACAATTCTCTAAAACATGAATCAGTCATTGACACAGAATTATGAGGGAAAATAAGAATGGTCAAGATATCCAGACTTTTAGTTTCTGGTCTGAGTCAGCCAAAAAATGCTGGTTCCTTCAATTCCCATAATGCAACTGGATAGTGTTTATTAGATCAGGTAAAAGCCCTGAGTGAGATTACCCTGGTGATGTCATCAGTGTTATTGATAAAGCCTCAAACACAATCTGAGAATTCCTCTAGGTTTCAGATAAACATATCCATCAGCCCAACGGGGGTAGTTTTACATCACTATACATCAGTGTGTGTGTGTGTGTGTGTGTGTGTGTGTGTGTGGTCACATCGGGTTAACTATCAATGTCCTGCTTCATTACATTGAATGATATTCCCAAAACCACGTTTGTCAAACAAGGAAATGTGCAGGATTTAAAATCATAATCCAGCGTATTTCAGGTAAATCCGCACTTTTCCGTTCCAGTAACAACAACAACGTTCCCTTAATGGAAGCCAGTCAGTGTTAACATCGGCCTCAGCGAGTGTGAGTGTGTGTCGGTGTGTGTAGGAGAGAGACTGAAGAACCACATCAACATATTTCCCTATGAACACACACATTGTTTTGGATGCAATGGCCCAGACGGACCGAGAGGGAAGGAGAGAACGCAGAAGAAGAATCATAAAGCGAAGGGGAGGGGTGGAATAGGAAAACACTGAGGGAGATATGAAAGATAGATTAGTATCCATGCCCAAAGGCCGTTTGTGGCCTACTTTCTTGTTATATTTTTTTCCTTCTATGCGCGTGTCTATGTGTGTAAACTAGAAACATTATGAGTTTTTATCCCTTCTCTCTCTCTCTCTCGCTCTGGTGGTCACATGGTGCAGAAGAAGGAGGGAATCAGACACACGGCCGTCTTGACTTACGTGTACACTGCTCCAGCTCGATGCTGTTGCTCATGTGGATGTTATCTATTCGGATGTGGCCTCTGGTCGGGTGGTCAAAAAAGCCCTCGAATGCCACCTGGATGGTGGAATAAGAAATAAGAGAGTCACATTACAATAAGCTCTTCTTTTATTGAACACATCCCCTGCAGGGGGTCCAGAAACCACACTCGCCTGGTACTCCTTGGGGCTCTGGGGCAGGACGGTGCGGCCCTCCCTCCAGTGGGACCCCTGGTCCCCCTTGAGAGCCCACAGCAGGGTCTCCTCCTGGTCGCTGTCCCTCAGCAGGACCCTCAGGCTGCCCTGGGCCTCGCCCTGCAGCTGGTAGTAGAAGACCAGGCACAGCGGGCCCCGCTCCGGCCCCACCTCCGAGCTCAGCAGCCGGGCTCGCTTGCGCTGGGTGTGGGCGCCGGCGTCCAGGTGGAGGTAGTTCCCTGAGAAGTCTGGAGGAGAGGGCGAGACCGAGAGGCGGCGGATGCTTCATTATCGTGTTATTGCAGGTTATTATAGCTTCATTACTTGTAACAAATGACCTTTAAACTGATTCATCTCCTTCCTTTTAGCGCAGGGGTGTACGCTCACGGTTTTGCCTGTGCCATATTTGCATTTTATTCTTTTAATTGATTCCATTATAATGAGTTTTGTGATTTGTGACAGTGCTGCGGCTCACAAGCCGATTGGCTGCTCGCTGGTGAAACCGGCCCGACGGTCAGTATGATGTAATAATGCAGCGGACTGTGGTCGCTCAGCGTTTAAGCCATTTCCTCCATCATCCTGTGGTACGGGGCTTAAACCGCAAATGAGACTGCCATTTCATCATGGCTGCCCGCTAATGGCCATGGATACAAATGAACACACACATGCACACACACGCACACACACACACACACACACACACACACACACACACACACACACACACACACACACACACACACACACACACAGCAGAGCTAAACAGCCCTAATCACTCTGGATGCTGACACCTTGTTCTGTTGCTCTCTTCGATTTTGCTACTTAGTCAGCAGAGCCATCATACCAATACAGTTACAGCGCTTGTGAACGTATAGTGTGTGTGTGTGTGTGTGTGTATGTGTGTGTGTGTGTGTGTGTGTGTGCTTCCTCAACACACACTCACTCCATCAGGTTTTTTTTTTCAATCTAATTCACTTCCTTTTCGCTCCTCTCAGCTCAAAGAATTGATGGACAGAGAGCAAAGATGGTAAAGGGGAAGGGAGGGAGAGAGAGAGAGAGAGAGGGAGAGAGAGGGAAATGCAGAGCTACAATGTTCTCTCCATCCCAAACAGACCATAATCATTAGCTTGCTGCTGTGTTTTGGCTGTGTGTCTAGTTTGTCTAGTATGGCTGCAGAGTAAAAGCTTTGCTGGAGCTGCAAATAGTCTTTTTATTGACAGACAGACGCTGAGTGTGACGACTCATAAGGAGAGAGAGAGTAGAAGCTACCATCCATCCATCTATCATTTATCCATCCATCCATCATTCATCTATCCATCCATCTATCCATCCATCCATCATCCATCTATCATCCATCCATCTATCATTTATCCATCCATCCATCCATTCATCTATCCATCCATCCATCCATCCATCCATCCATCCATCCATCCATCCATCCATCCATCCACCATCCATCCATCCATCTATCCACCATCCATCCATCCATCTATCATCCATCTATCATCCATCTATCATCCATCTATCATCCATCCATCTATCATCCATCCATCCATCCATCCATCCATCCATCCATCCATCCATCCATCCATCTCCCTGCCTCAGCTAAGTCAACAGATTTCACAGCCCATCACACTTCCTGAATAATGCATTTGGGTTGAGGTAACTCGGTTCCTTCACTTGGAGGCAATGAAGAAGGGGACCTTAATTACCGTTGCTCATTAAGTACAGTTAGGGAGAAAGTTGCTGTGTTTTCCTGCTTCTCCTCGTTTGATCTTGGTGAACGTACAAAGGGAGGGAATTAATTAACAACTCTCCATGGGAGGGAGAGGCAGGGACGTGGAATTGGCTCGGAGGGAGGGAGAGAGGGAGGGAGGGAGGTGTGTGTTTGTGTGTGCGTTGGTGTCTGTTGCAGTTCATTTGCGGGTATCTTTGTGTGTGTGCGAGTTCGTCTGTCAGTCAGTGTGTGTGTATGTGTGTGTGTGTGTTTGTGAGTTTATTGATTTGGCTTCATGTAGATGTGTGCAGTATCGATGTGTGTATTCTCTGAGTGTGCGTAGTAAATGTAGTTATAATATGCGTATGCAACCTTCACTTCAAGACAAAAGACGTGCAGAAGAAGTGCATGCAGGGTAAACTACAGCGCACTTGAGATAACTGCACTACTCAAAGCATGACTCGGACATTTCTTGTGTCACCACAAACAAAGCAAAAGGCATCGAGTGGTTTTAATGCTCTCCCCTTTGTGGTCGTGTTGCAATTGATGTCAGTTACGTTTGTAAAATGCCTTCTGCCTCAAAGCTAAGGATCAACTCAAACGCTGAGTGGATGATTATGTTCACTGCACCAGACTTTGACATCGGAGATTTGGGTTTGCATCTGGAGTCCTGCATGTGGTTCTTTAGGTTTAGGCCACTAAGACACACACATCACCCTTTAGGTGCTTTGGGGGGAAAGCAAATCAAATTTGCATTGTCAGAATTTTTTTACAGACAGAACATTTGAAAGGTTCCTGCATTGCTTTTTTTCTCCGTCAGCAGTAATTTCCAGCTAATTTTGTTAATTGCTATTGAAAAATAGCAATGTTGTATTCCTGCATGCACATGCTGATTGGATGGCAACATGCTGATGGTTGTACATGTCCAATTAATCTGTATTTGTTTTTACTGTGTATGCCTGCTTGTGTGTTTTGGGTTCTTTGGCTTTTTTTGTTCATTTGTTGTTTGTCTTTGATTTGTAATAATGTTGTTTGTTTAAATAGGAAAGGACTCACTTTTGGATCCTTACATTGTATTGATTACACCAATATTTCAGTTATCTTTGTACACTTTGGTATAGGTTGGAAAACAAGCTGATTGGTTTAATGTTGTATCTCTGCGACACCTTTTGGATCACATTCAAGTGACCTAATCGAATAATATACTACATTTATTCCCTCTCTTTATCTTCTTTCAACCCTCCCTCATTCTCGCTTCCTCTCCTTATCGATAACTTCATCATTTCAGACGACGAGTACCGTGAAGGGTTTCTTTCGATGAAAATCTCCACAGGGTATAACGTCGCAGCCTTGCCCTATCTGAGATCAAAAGAATAACTTAGGAGCTCTGTTCGGGTCGGATTTTCTCTTTCGCAGAGAAAAACCCTAAAAGGGCTTTCAGCGACAGGGGATGGGGATTTGATTTGCATATGGAGACAGCTTCCAGACAGGGCGCTGCACTATGTTGCTGTAGAACAAGACTTAACGTCATGTTGCTGTCTAACACGGACACAGTGACGCTGCTATATCAATTACACACACACACACACACACACACACACACACACACACACACACACACACACACACACACACACACACACACACACACACACACACACACACACACACACACACACACACACACACACACACACAGCAGCCTAGTGTGATGTAGAGCCTTGCCTTATGTCACGACCCTGTCTGTTTCTAAAGGAGCTGCTCAGTCAACCATGAACTGGAGCGCTTCAGCACATAAACAGAAAACCTTGGTGAATGGCAAGGTCGTGTGTGTGTGTGGGAAACAAACCCACACACACACACACCTTGAGTGTTTAATACGCGGGCAGTCCCACCTTGAGTGTGTGTGTGTGTGTGTGTGCCTGGCGCCTCAGGAGGAGCTGAAGAGCCAAGGCAGCACTTCTGTCAAAGCCATCATCTGACTTATCAGAGCGCTCTGGGTGATGTGTGTGCCTTATGGGCGTTCAAGTACAGGAAGTATGTGTGTGTGTGTGGGAGAGAGAGAGAGAGAGAGAGGGAGGTATGTGAGGCAGTAAAAGTGTGTGTGTGTGTGATGGATAAAACAGTCTTGGTTATCCTCTTGCTGTCTTATTAAAGATGGACAGATGTGGAAAAAGGCAAGTACCACTGAGGGAAATAGGAGAGGAGAGAGGTCAGCGAGGAGAGGAAGAGGTGATCCCAGTGATGGAGTGAGAGTGATGGAAGTGGAAAGGGACTTAATATACTGTAGCTTGAGTTAGAGCTGGAAAAGATGACTGGAGGACGTGTAGAGGAAGGATGCGGTGACAGCCGCATGGTGAGGGGTGAACAAGGAGAAATGTGAGCGGAAATACAGTTGAAGGGACATTAATGGGGGAACGAAATGTCGGCTGGGATGAAGGGAAAGAAAACAGGAGGAGGAGGAGGCAGAAGTGAGGTTATTACAGCGTACGAAAGGAGCAAGCAAAGATACACAAGAAAATGTGGGGAAGGAGTTAAACTCCAAGAATGGAGGCTGACAGAGAAACGAGAGATAAAGTGAGGCCGTTAAATTCTTTTTTTTAAAGAAACTCCAATTAAGGGCCGCACACTCTTTTATCAGATCAGAGTGAAATCCTTGCATCATAGTTGCTGTCAGTGGTTCCTCCCAGCACCGGGATCTACAACTTGCAACCACTTTGCTCTTAATTAGCTACAAAAGTCTTCAAACGTCCCAACGTGGCGGCGCTTTCTCTTCTGTGTTTACAGAATGAGAAATGTCTTGAAATGAAGAGAATACAATGTACAATTTCTGTGTGTGAAGTTTGATGATTAATATGATAAATGTGTCTGATTAAAGATCAGAATATGTCCTTGCTTGTAAGTATTCCTACTCAAGTAATAACGTAAAATGAAAGATATTAGTTTCTTTATACAACAAACATTGTATTTTAATAGTAGTATTATTTACCATTGTATTAAAAAGTAAAACAATGGATCAGTCACAATCTACAAGTAAGCCTTCCCAAATCCCTGCAGCATAAGTGAGTCAATATACAGTATTTTGCTGTTTTTATTGGCACAGTGCATAATTGTCAGTGTTATGCATATCTGGTAATTTCTGATGTTTAAAATCTCAGGTTAAGGTGGATTGTCCCTTTAAATGCTTATCATTAAACTGGCTTCCACAACAATACATGTGTATTGTTGGTAATTTGGATGCGACTGCTGGAAACAGCAGAGGAAGTGATTTAAATGCAATATTGATTCAATCCAGAAAAAACACGTTTCCACCACCGATCCTACACTCGCCCCATGACCCCTGTGTGTGTGTTCATGGCGACATCAAATTTGGGAAGTGCCTGACCCGAAACTCCAGCAAACACATATCATAAAAAAAAAAGAACAAGCGATATGGATTCCTCAAACCATTCGATGCCACTTAGAAAAATGACTTTTGCAAAGCGAGCAGGACTCACTGTCGGATCCCAGCGCCAGGTCCTGCCTCGTCCCGTGAGCGCCGTGTCCTGTGGAACCGCTGCTGGCGGTGTGCAGAGACCAGCTCACGCCTGACTGGGGATCAGCCGACCAGCCGCACAGGCTCTGCTCGAAGTCGCAGACCGCCGACAGCGAGGGAGTGGTGGCTGCCGGGCGGGGAAGAGACAAGGAGATGGTGAATGCGGACGTCTGGCAGAGCGCCTGCTTTGGACTGACTGTTTGTGTTCACGCAATGTGACATCTGAATATTTATTATGCCGAATGCATGTTATGAGAGTGATAGAGCGAGAATGTGGAGAAGGAGAGGAGCTGTGGAGACAGATGGGAAATGGGTGGATTGGAAGTATACGGTAAAGTGTGTGTAGTGCATGTATTTGAAAGCATTGGAAATACATTAATTCACTGTATTCAGTTAAGGTCACAAAATGCATCAACAATAACTCTTTTAAACTACACCTCGGTCTAATTTATCCCCGTAAGGCCACCCGCCTGACAGTCACTGACACATTCCCTTGAAATCATATCCTCGATATGTGTTTGTGTGAGAAGGTGAGATTCTGGCTGTGAGAGCTTATTTTCACTCAAGCAGGGCTTCCTGTGGGACCCTTGCATCCAGCAGACTTCAAAGCCCAGAGGCCCCGGGGTGCACGATGACATCATGCGCTTGACCTTAAGAGTGTGAGCGAGTGTGAGCGAGTGTGAGCGAGAGCGGACGAGAGACAGCGGCGACGGGAGTGCATGTGTGCGGGAAAGAAATCTGCATGAGTGCGTGTGGAGACGCTGTGGGTGAGGGTGCTTGAATTAAGTGTGTGTGTGTGTGTGTGTGTGTGTGTGTTTACCGGGTCTCATTGCAGCAGTGGTCTGGTCCACTCTGGGCAGGGTGGGGGTCACAGTGTCAGGTACAGTGGTGATTTCTGTCAACAGGAAAAAAAGAGGTTAGAATAAATATATCTTTATGACATGGCAGAAGATATCAACACAGTAACGTGTGTTAATTGTGTGAGTTTTCATGTATTCTTGTATTCGTGCATGATCCATAACAAGTTATATCCACTCTTGTCCAAAAGATCCTCATCAGCTAACAGCATCACATGGTACATTGTATGCAATGCAAGCTCTGAGTTAAGATGCTTTTATTTTGTTGAATTAACTTCAAACCCACTCAAACTGTCTAATAGCTAGATACAATACTGGATATACAATAATCAAAGTATAAGTATTCACAATTGTCTCTACAGCTACTTCAGATCACAGGAAAATAGTAACATTTTAACAGTGATTAAGTAAGATTAAGTTATTACACAGTAACTAATGATGTTTGAACGAAGTAAGAATAAGTTATTACACATATTTTAACACACTTTGTGTTGTTTTCCACGTATTAAGACTGAAGCCTGTCATTATCCAGGCGGTGACACAGCTATCTGAGGCAGTGAGCTGGCACTCGAAGAAGAAGAATGTGCCACACTGCTCATTTTACCCACTGGAGGTTGGCACACACACACACACACACACACACACACACACACACACACACACACACACACACACACACACACACGCACACACACACACACACACACACACACACACACACACAGCTATGATGATAGATGCTGCACTCACACTGACCTTCGTGCACAGCAGCATGTGACCACTGTATGATGGATCAAACAGAGGCACCCCACACACACACACACACACACACACACACGTCAGCAGTGCGGTATGCCATGCTAACCCCAAGACCTTCTGGTCTTAATAAGCAGTTTTCTCTAGTTAGTCAGGGTTCCTTAAACGGCCCAGAATGCAATAGCAGCTCACGTGTGAAGGAAAGCCTGCATGTTGACGTAAGGGAACAGAAGATTGTCCGGCTGACGCCACAAACCTCTCGCCGAATTATTCTTAGAAATTACTGCTTTCTCTCTCATTTTCTGCCATTCATCTCATGTTCCGTCTTTCATTTTTCTCTCCTCCCTACATCTGTCATCGGGCGCTCCAGATCTCCTCCCTCTTTCCCTCCTCTCTCTGTCATTTGTCACAATAAATCTGACCACTTTCAGTTCTCCCGTGCAAAACCGCCATCAACACCACAAAAAGCTCTTCACACACACACACACACACACACACACACACACACACACACACACACACACACACACACACACACACACACACACACACACACACACACACACACACACACACACACAGACACACACACACACTCTTCATCTCTCTTTTTCTGTACCTCTCCGGCGTAGAAGCGAAACCCTATCTCGTCTTTTTTTTTCCTCTTCTACCACAACCGCAATTTTCTTCTCCATAACTCTTTCCCTCGCTCTCTCTCTGTCATATCTCCCTGAAGCGTATTTTGATTTCCACGTCTTCTTTTCTTTTGTCCGCCCGCAGACCTTTCTCTCTTTTCTTTCTCTCTTTTCCTGCCATCTCTCGCTCCCCCCCTCCACCCTTTTTAGCACCATCTCCCTGCGCTGTAACTCTGTCTCGTGGTGTTATTTTATGTCGGTTCTGACCACCAGCTCAGTAAATCTGAGACCGCCGTTGATTTACTGCTTGTTTGGTTCTTCTAGATGTTTCCACGACGGTGATCTGCATGCGTTTGTGTGTGTGCGAGTGTGTATCTTGTTTAGTGTGAACTCCTGACCCTTTGCTAATAGCTTTGAGTTCTCTGCAGCAGCTCTAATGTGTATGTGCATAACTTTATTGAATTGTTAACACAGTCTGCTCATAGTGAAAGTATGCAGGATTATTATGTAAGCCCAAACAGAGAGGCCTCATGTTGCCGTCCCAACACAGACACACACACGCACACACACGCACACACACACACACGTAGCAAGCAAACGCACGCACATACATATACAGAATTAGATATCAACATTGGATAAGTAGCTCCCAGCTGCTGACATTAAGCTGCTTTAATTTGGTGCCCTTTACCACTGTAATTAGCCCCCCATATGGAGGGAGGAGAGGGAGGCATGGAGATGAGAGGGAAGGACACACACACACACACACACACACACACACACACACACACAGAGAGAGAGACATGGAGAAGGGAACACAACCTTTTCAACCTCTCACCACCATTTTCCTAATTAGTGACCACACACAGCTCCTGTCAGCCTCCCATTTCTAACTCCATCTCCTCTCAACCCGTCTAATCCAATTTTGCTCTCTGTCTGTCGTCCCCTCTCCTGTTATTCCTCCCTCTCCCCATCCTCTTCATCATCTCCCTTTTTCACGCTCCTATTTCAGGGCCCTCTCTGTAGCCACTGTAAAGGTCAGTAAACTAATAGGAATACATTACTTTATGCTCATTTGACTGTCTTACTTAATACGTAATTCACTTTTCAAATTGCTTTTTCAGGAACTTTTTTCTTGTGTCTGCTGAACAAAATGTGACTAACAGACATTGCTAAAGTGTGTGTTCAGTCACTTCCGTGGGGAAAGTGAGGATTGATAACAGAGTCGGACATGTTTTAAACATAAGGATTCAAAAGAAACAGCAATCGTTTCATCTGTATTCTGCAGACGGGTCATCCTGAGCACCGCTGAGTAACAGCAACCTGCCATCACCCTCCTTTTCTCACTCGCTCATACACACACCTCAAACTGAGAAACAGAAGGTGTTCGGTTCGGTTAACCACACACACACACACACACACACACACACACACTGTCATAGGCCCAAGGGCTCATTGTAAAGCTGCTGACTAAGCAGGGCGAGGCGGAAACAGAGAGACGAAAAACTGTTCAATTATGGAAAGAGCTCTGGGTATAAATCTACCTCTGTCAGCCTAAATAATGACTAGTGACACAGTGTGTGTGTGTGTGTGTGTGTGTGTGTGTGTGTGTCTGAGTAAGAGAAAATGTCGTCCCTACTCAAATTATTGGTGACATGGTGCATGTGTATGTTAGTAGGAGTTTCCTTTACTTAATTAGTATGTGGTTGACTGTCTGTGTGTGTGTGTGTGTGTGTGTGTGTGTGTGTGTGTGTGTGTGTGTGTGTGTGTGTGTGTGTGTCTGAGTAAGAGAAAATGTCGTCCCTACTCAAATTATTGGTGACATGGTGCATGTGTGTATTGGTAGGAGTTTCCTTTACTTAATTAGTATGTGGTTGACGGTCTCTGTGTGTGTGTGTAATTGTAAAAAGGAAATATTTAATGACTATTAACTACTTTACCACTATCTATACTGTATCTATTTTCATTTAATTGACTTAAAACCATCCTGCAGCACTATCTATAACAGGATATACTTGCTAGAAACATTATTATTACAAAATATTTCCATCAAAACTTGGGGAAAAAATATATACTACATGTTTATAGGCAATGCAAACAAAAGGGTATACATTTGGAAGGAGTATAAAATGTGTTCTCCGGGAAAGGAAACTTGGAAACTAAGCAACATGTGAGTTAAGGCACCACGAACGTTAAATGTTAAAGTATGACATCCAATGAGACGTGATGGTGGAAAACATGAGCGCTTTTTGAAAATCATTGCCAGCGATCTGAATGGGAAATCAGACAACTGTACTTAAATACCAAAAGTGCAGGTTTGATTTATATGTAGCTTAAAGTGCTCGACTAATTATGGCTCGTTCTTCTGCAGATAAGTAGGCGGGAAAATGAAACTAGAGAAACGACAGCGAGTAAATGTCTAATTAGCTCATTGTACAGCATGCTACCAACAACATCTGTTTTTACGGTAAGTGCCACACCGGACCACAGGTTTTACTGCCTGGTACACGGAGAAATGTCAAATGCATCGGCGGTATGAGACCAAGCATCAATGAGACGTGGCTAAAAAGGAGCGGAGAAGCTCGTCGTGTCTGGAAACTCCTGACAGTGAACTGCTCATTAGTTCATAGTAAAAAACAAAGCACCACCGGGCATGTGACCGCCACTGTAGCCTGCAGCGTGAAGCCGAGTACGACGACAACAACTGAGATGATAAAAAAGAAGCTGCCGGCTACGAATGGCTAACGACGTCAGTGAACAGTAGTCGGCTGCAAAGGAAATGAGTTTAAGTGTGGCAAAAGCCATTAAGCTAAGTATGCCATTAACTCCGCCGGACAAAAGAAAGACGGCTTTCTAGATCGCCGAGCCGTGGTGTGTTAACAAGGATGTGCTTTAAACAACTTCCAAGAGCCAATCAGTACTTTTTGGGCCATATTAAATTACAGGTATATTGATAGGCTGGTTGTACATTTCGAGTCATGATGAAACACGTGTGTGTGTGTGTGTGTTTCTCTGCACATGCAATATTGCATCAGGATGAACTTGCGATGTATCATCTCGTTTTAAAGGGGATCGCAGACCCACTTAAACATCACTGAAAACATGAGGTTATTTGTATGTATTTCTGTGTGTTAGGGTAAAAGACTTGCAGGTCCTTATTCTGTGTTATGCATATAGATGGAGGGTTGCATGAAGGGATGGTTGGATGGAGTGATAGATGGAACAAAATAGATAAGGAAACAGAGGAAAAAAGAGGCCGGCACATCTGGAAAATACTGCAAAGAGGTGGTGGGCCAAAGCTAAATATTGATGTTGGAGAAAAGACAAGCATTTCTGCACACAGGCGCGTATATACACACAATGAACCAGCACTCCATCCTGAGTGCTTCCATGTGTGGAGAGATGAACTACACGCCTCTTGAAGTGAACCGAGCACGCTTGTACATGGTTTAAATTGACTTCCGACTCCCGGGCACTCGACTCGGGAACATGTTTGTCCGTGGCGTGTTGCGTTTGCTGCAACACGTCTGCAGGGGTCCCGGTGTTTTGCCTGGACAACCACGTGGGGGCACGCTGGTGTTATCCCTTCAGGTTGCGGCAATTTTTTTTGCACCCACGTGTTTGGAAATTGCACAAGACTTGATGTGAGGTTTGGCCCGGCTCTGACTCAAACACTATAAAGTAAAGACAGCACTGGCAACAGGTTTGAATCCAGAAGGATGTGACAGGTGAGGGATAATATGAAAGAAAGATGGCTCTGTAGAAACACAGAGAAGAACGAGAGCAAAGGGAAGAGATGGAAACAAATCCATGAGGGTAATGAGGTCAGGGGAAAGCGAAGGGGTGTGTGTGTGTGTGTGTGTGTGTGTGTGTGTGTGTGTGTGTGTGTGGGGGGGTTGTTACAGGAGTCTTGGCAGGAGACGGCAGTGATTAAATTCTTCTGATGGGGAGGGAGTCAAACGGGCGGAGACAGAGTGGGCACCGCAGAAGACACACACACCTCCCTCTGCAACATTATTTTCCATTTCTTCCGACGTGTTTTATTATATTGGTGGGAGCAGGGTCAGGCCTGTAACTTTATAAACTGAAATAATAGAATCGGCTGCAGGCTTGTTATTTTTAGCCGTACTGTTGCTACCCAGCAATTTGTTACGGTGTGTTTATAAATCTAAACTATGACAATAACAAAACAACAATAATTGATAATGATGATTATCATAATATATATATACCCATTGCTTGCCCTTTGAATGGTATTAAAGCTATTACAAGAATAAAAAAAATGTGCTTTGATATATAATGTTGAACTAAAATACCTAAAATTTACAGGATACTTCTGTGCAAACAGATGCATGTATTAAAAACATTATAAAATACTACATTTACCAACAAAATATGTATATATATATTTTTTATCTCATAACTGTAATCACTTCGACGAGACAGAAGAAGGAGGAGCAGAGGAGGGAGATGAGTGGGTGTGACTAAGGACACATCCCACCAATCACATGAAAGTATCTGGAATGGACCCACGGCTCACATGCGAAAGCGATCAGCACTGCTGGACACACACAGACACACACAGACACACACACACACACACACACACACACACACACACACACACACACACACACACACACAGACACACACAGACACACACACTTGGCTAACCTGAAGCATTGGCTGGAGACCTGGAACAGCAGAACACCTCCAGAATGTTCTAGAGGAGAAACTCAACAACGTTCCCCCTCGGCTGCCACTGTAATCACGGATGTGTTTGTGTTGTGTTTTCCAGGTCCAACAGTCACAGTGAAGGCTCTACGCTGTTATTCATTCAGCATATTACACATCAAGTTATGCTTTTCCAACAACATTCATAAATACCTACATTCACGCTGGGATTACTCACCAACAGCCTTTCATTCTGAAGTGAACTTTCATTCTTTCATTCACTCTGGTTGTAAAAAGGCTGATTCTTTAGAAGAAAATTACCCTTTTTCTCACTTGATTTATTAAATATAAATATTGTTTAAACACATGTCTATACGCTGGTATAGGTATCAAGTTGTGTGTTTGTGTTTGAATTTAAACCCTTTCACCGTGTGTTTTCAAGTCATAGAAGTTAATTAAAACATTTTGGTGGCCTAAAAGTGTTCAGGGATCAACTGCACTTATGTCGACCTTCTCGTGTCACACGATGGTGACGGACGACTCGCCGAACTCGAGTCCAATAACAGCAGCAGATGAATGAAGCCACACAAAGACTCTCTCTCTCTCTCTCTCTCTGTGTGTTTCGGTGTCTCCCTCTCATTTTCCACTCTGACTCCGCCCCCAACACGGCAGTTTTCAATAGAGTTGAGAACCGGCATGTATTTACACAACCATGAACAAACCTTTTCTTAATGCCAAACAGGTGGTGTGTGTGTGTGTGTCTCTCTCTCTCTCTCTGTGTGTGTGTGTGTGTGTGTGTGTGTGTGTGTCCTTCCTGCTTGCCAATAACAAGGTGTGGAGTGAAAGAGATGAGAGCATAGCAGATGTTCTGATAGCTCAGTCATTTAAAACATGAACCAAACTGGCAGCTCTCAGTTCAAATCCAATAGTCGGGGGTTACGAGACCTAAATTACACGTTGCCTCCACAGCCAGCGTGTGTAATCAGAATGAATCCTGCAATAATATTCTGGCTTTTGTCTCTGTTTTCGCACCGGGGGTTTGCTGCAATAATGAGATGCTGAACTACATCATTGCGTGCCACCTAAGAACCCCGCATCTGTAATTTCTTCACTGTAATTGGGGGCTGAGATTGTCAATCCAACGTGAGGAAATTGTTTGCCAGGTCAGCGCGCTTCGTTTTAAATATGAAAACAATGCAGGGGGAGTAATGGGAAAGCAATTTCTTTGTGAGTTTTGTTAAAGCTGATGTTTTGGAGGATGTGAGGCTTGTGATTGGCATTGCATCAGATCGTCTTTGTCTCACGCGAAGCTACACACACCCACACACACCCACACTATACACACCGCGTGCGTGAATGAGAGGACGGGGACGCTTGTGTATTATCTTCTCACAAATAAAGTAGATTGGCCATTTCGAATGCTAAATATGGGTGTAAATGAAATGATGTCAAACATCTGTAACGGGTTCGTTATTCATGTCGGAGGAAAAGAGGGCTGGAACGACTAAACAATGGAAAGGCCGCTCTGATTGCTGCGTCTGCTGCATGCTGGTCGATGTGTGTGTGTGTGTGTGTGTGTGTCAGTGAACATGTGATTGCCTCACACTGCTGATGTCTCCTTTTATTTATTCATCAATTCATGAATTCACTGCTTCACCTCCCGAGCGGCGGTCACCCAGGTGGGGTCGTGGCTCGAGGCGTACGCTGCAGCTCTTGGGGGGGAACAAAGGCTGCGATGTTGTAACTCTGGTTCTGTGAGCACCTCTGCAGGGCGGCTTCAGGAGGGCGGAGCCAAGGGAGGAAGGGTGCCCTCTTTAAGGCGGGGTAATCTCACTCTTGGTGCATGCTGCCTTTAGATAGAGTATTAGATGGAGGAAGGAAGACGACCTCGTAGATTTCTCCACATGGAACGGAGATGGAAAAGAGCTGCTGGGCCTTTTTCCTGCAAGACTTTATATCTTACCTCCTATCTGGAGCCCTGTGTGTGTGTGTGTGTGTGTGTGTGTGTGTGTGTGTGTGTGTGTGTGTGTGTGTGTGTGTGTGTGTGTGTGTGTGTGTGTGTGTGTGTTTACGAGTGTGTGTCTGAATTTATGGGAGACGGCCACTGCGGTTGTATGTGTGTCCGCTTGTGACTTATGTGTAAACAGCTGTGTTCAGTGGACCGAAGCTGATGCACTCTGTTGAATATTTAAACACTTGCGAGCGCGCACAAACACACAAGCGAGAAGAGAAACAAAGTCTACTTTGTCATCGGTCAGTCGTGTTTTTTCCGTTTTCATCATTTTCATTTTGTATGACTGCGACTACACGGCTATGGGATGTGCTATTATCCTAAAATCACGTAGCTTTGAGACAATTAAAAACCAGACAACAAAGTGAACTTCCATAAAATCGACTTGCCCTAAGCCCGAGAAGAATTATCTCGGTGTGTGGTTGCGGGTGGTATTTAGGGGCGGCAGCAGGAGCAGTGGTGTAAAGTGGGCCTGAACCCTTATCGTGCACGGTTTACATCCAGAAGGCAAACATCTGGCGCGCAGACAGACCGGCAGACAATCCCTGAACCTGCAATAGCCAAGAGGTTGATCGGCGAGATGATGGCTGCAAGATAAGATGTGCGTGATGTCATTAGGCGCCATAACAAGCGATGTGTGTACGGACAGGATAAAACACTGAGGTTGCAGTTCAGGATCCATTTACATCCATTAGAAATAAATCATTCGCTGCCAGTGGTGTTGTAGAGCTTGTACGAGCACAAAGCTTTTCTTTTTATGTGGATGTTTCACTGTTTTACGCTTTTACAGTCACCCGGCACTCAAAATGAAAAAAGGGGAAGTTTCTATCAGGAATAAAAACCCCTCTGAACATTCCACCTTTTATGTCCTCTCATTACAGACACTTTAAACGGAGGCAAGCCTGAAGTAAGAGCTAAGTTTGAAAACCACAAAGTTTAATTGGGAAAAACTGTAGAATAGATGTAGACAGAGGTAAATGGGCTATAATTGCATATAATACAGTCGGCCTTTTCTCCTTTCAGCCACGTAAAGACATCATTTCAGCCTGAATGATGAATGGAAGAAACGTGTTGCTAAAATGTTTCTTTTTTCCACTGAGTGCTTTCTTATTGTATTACACGCATTATATTAAATCACCCTACTTATCTCAATAGTACTCAGTACTGCCCATTAAAATCCTTGTTTTAAATCACTTTTTATTGTTGATATATCTGTGTTATGCCTGAATTTTATTTCTACTGTAGCCATGGCAACCTGTTAAAAAACGTCTCTCCTCTCCCCGTCAGCGCAAAACCTCTCGGCTAGTCCTGACACATCCAGGATATAGTGTTCCCTTTGGGCTCTCGCCCTGCCTTTCACGCACACGCACACACACACAAACGCACACACACACACACACACACACACACACACACACACACACACACACACATACACAGTTGCAGGCCATCAGTTGCAGCCAACAGTCCACTATCCACTGGGAGAAGGTAAATGTCATTTCCTGTTCTTGTCTTCACCTCTCGCATGTCACAACTGGACTAAAGCAGTAAGATTTGATGGCACATGAAGGAGAAAGAGAGGAGGGGAGGAGAGGAAAGGAGAGATAAGAGAAGAGAAGATAAGAGAGGAGAGGAGAAGGGAGATGTTAGGAAAGGAGAGGAGAGGAGGAGAAGATAGGAAAGGAGAAGAGGAGAGGAGAGAATAGGAGAGGAGAAGGAAGAGGCGAGGAGAGGGAGAGGAGGAGAAGGATGAGGAGAGGAGAGGAGAAGAGATGAGAGGTTAGGAGATGAGAGAGGTTAGAAGAGGAGAGGAGAGGAGGAGAGGAGAGGTGAGAATAGGAGAGGAGAGAAGGTAGAGGAGAAGGAGGAGGAGGAGGAGGAGAAGTAGAGGAGAGAAGGAAGAGGAGGAGGAGGAGGAGAGGAGAGAAGGAAAAGGAGGAGGAGAGGAGAAGGAGATGAGAGGAGAGAAGGAAGAGGAGGAGGAGGAGAGGAGAAGGAGAGGAGAGGAGGAGAAGGAAGAGGGGAGAGGAGAAGATAAGAGAGGAGAGGAGAGAGGTTAAAAGAGGAGAGGAGAGAAGGTAGAGGAGAGCAGGAGAAGGAGAGGAGAGAAGGAAGAGGAGAAGGAGGAGGAGAGGAAAGAAGGAAAATGAGGAGGAGAGGAGAAGGAGCGGAGAAGAGAAGAGAGGAGAGGAGAAGGAGGAGAGGAGAAGTTGGCCATACAACATTGTAATAGAGGTCTGCTTATGAAACATCCAGAGGAACAGTTACTGGTTCCAGCCTTCACAACATGTTGCTGCCAAACGTATGCAGCACATCATTATTATTATTATAAGTAGTAAACGTGGGATGATTGTACAACGGGTACTTTATTATTGAAGTATTATTGTGCAGCTGAGAATAATTTGCTTCACACAACAGTAACATATTGTGATAAATAAAACGTACTCAGCTCCATAAAGAAACACAGACTGAAGGTCTGCATGTGTCTTTACACTTAATCATCTTCATGAACAACCTTTTACTCCAATTAATTAATACCAACATTCAGCAGAGCGTGCACATCGTCCGTCACTATGTTGTGTGTTGTCAACATTATGGGCTGAGAACACACTGCACAGCTGGCCGCTGTAAGTCCCATGACCTAGACATGTTAATCCCATGTCCAGACATGCTGCAGCACTGCTATGCAGCAAGATGATTAACTTCAATGTGGGAAAAAGTACACAAACACTGTACTTTACATACAGAAACAGAGATACACAAACACGCACACACAATGGCAGATGGAAAAAAAGGAAAGCAGACGCACACAAGTACACAAACACTGTACTTTACATACAGAAACAGAGATACACAAACACTATACTTTAAATATAGAAATAGAGATACACAAACACACACACACACAATGGCAGATGAAAAAAAAGGAAAGTAGTCGCACACAAGTACACAAACAATGCACTTTACATACAGAAACAGAGACACACAAACACTATACTTTAAATATAGAAACAGAGGTACACAAACACACACAATGGCAGATGGAAAAAAAGGAAAGCAGACACACACAAGTACACAAACACTATACTTTACATACAGAAACAGAGATACACACACACACACACAATGGCAGATGGAAAAAAGTAAAGCAGACACACACAAGTACACAAACACTATACTTTACATACAGAAACAGAGACACACACACACACACACAAACACACACACACAAACACACACACAATGGCAGATGGAGAAAAAGGAAAGCAGACACACTTTCTTAATCCTCACGCGCACACATCCGACCGCACACCCCATACACACTGATTACAGACGTCCGATTAATGAATGCTGGGATTTCTTTTGTTTGTAGTTAAGTTTATTTCCATCTATACTTGACAGTTGGCCGAATATTTGTCTTAATCCACAAGTAGTTCTAACCGTTTCTAACTTTTAATCTTCTAGATTACACGAAAAGTCACATTTCTATCAATAGCCAACAAATCTGGGGAAAACTTGAACATTATGTTCATTAAATGTTTATTTTAATGCCTTATTTATGTAATTTCTGAGATAAAGCCATTTTATTTTTTGGGGTTTTTAGGCACATGGGACCATTTTTACCTGATATTTAGTTTATTGCAAAAACAGTAGTCCATGTGCCCAAAGAAATAAATGTATATTCAAATTCAAAGAACAAATGAAGGTACTGACAGTGTAAATCAGCCTGCTTATGTATTTATCTGCCTGTGTTTATGTGTGTGTGTGTGTGTGTGTTGCACGTGTTGTGTTTCTCTCAGGAAGTGTGTGTGTGGCCTCCTGTAATCTCGCGTGTTCTTACCTGGCAGGTCGCAGCCGAGGACCTCCATCCTCATGCCGATCCCAGCCGGGGACCACCTCTCCGGAAAGACCCGGATGTACTGGGCCACGATCTCGTCGAACCTCCGCACCTCAGGCGTGTCGTAGTTGCTGTTCCCCTCGAAAATCTGAGAGGGAGGCAAAGACCCGTTAGGACGTTGTGTTGTTCAGAGTCATCAGAGAGAGCTTTCCAGTTTTCAGTTCCCAACCAGGAGGAAAGATGAGACCCCTCCAGCTTAAAGGATGTTTTCCTGTCAATTCTGACATTCAAGTTCATTTCACTCAACGTGAAAACATTTTAACGTTTTTAGCTTTTTTTGTTTTGACTGTAGCTCAGCCCAGTGAGCCCCTGCTGTGATTTAAAAGGAAAACGTGTCACAAGTACGACTGCTTGTCCTGGAGTTAGTTTTAAAGCCAAAATCTGTCTGAGACGAGCCTAAGATTCGACATGATGAGTGATAAGCCTGTTCTTCATGTTTGTTTGATACGCGAGGCATCTGCACCGAGACGCTGTTCTTCGGAGACGGCGTCGAGCGCGAGCATCCTGATACAATGGAGGAAGGCGTGTGCGCTGCAGAGGTGAAAAACATCTCTCCGAAGTCATAAAACACTCCTAATCAGCACGCTTTCCAAGCCCAGTGCGACATGTGTCGTCAAAATAACAACGGAGGCCGTGTTTTCTTTGATTTGAGCCTGTGGCACAAACACAAGACGTATTACAAGCTGACTAGACTGCACCGATCCCTTCAAAATGTGGACTTGGTGAAAGTTGTAATATTGGTTTCATTAATTGAATTGCATGGATCTGTCTTCCCCGTTTCTAGAAAAGAAAAAAGAAGAAGAAACAAATGCATGATGAATTCCCCAGGATGCTCATTTAAAAAGAAAAGGCAGATGAGAGAGAACGGGCCTTCAGCATCAGGAGAAAAGCCACTAAGGCACTAAGAAGCACTATTAACGTTTTAAGACTCAGAAAGGAGGAGAGAGTTTAAAGTGGCCCGTCTCACGGCGCGCTCCACTGCCGGCAGTGTTGATGCAGGAAAGGCATTTTTAATTAACACCCGCGAGAGTCAAATAGAGGATGAGTGAACAGGAGGATGAGACACAGAGAGAGAGAGAGAGAGAGAGAGAGAGCGGCTAAAGACAGAAGCAGGGAGAACGAGGACTGAGGTGATTAAATTGAATTATTATCAGAGGCCGTATTAAACGGCCCTTTTTTTCTTGTAAATGACAAAGCAGAGAGAGAGAGGGAGAGCAAAGAGGGATGGAGTTGAAAGACAGCTGTAAATGGAGTATAGATGAGGGGGAACAGAGAGACATATGTACGTGTCAGGCCTCCTTTACCTTGGCGAACCCCGTCTTGCTGTCGGTGATGTACGTCCAGTCTTTGCCGGTCAAGCTGTGCGCCAGTTTGTACTTCCTGACGAACGCTCGGTTCTCAGCGCTGGTGCTGCCCTCCAGCCCTCTTGCACCCTGGGTAATAATGCCCCGCACCGTCTTGGGCACGCCGAGGTCGGTCTGCAACACGTAGGAGAAACGGGGTCATTTGTTGTTAGCTTTCCAGATCCAGCGCCGACTTTCCCCACAGCCTGCACAGTCCATTAAATCTGCTTTTCCATTACAGAGCGTTTAACAAGTTGCAATGCTTAAGAAAGAGGCTTTTTTTCCACCGTTTCTCTTGTAATTCATGAACTGGGTCAGTACAAAAATACACGGTAGTCGGTGGCTCAACATGATGTCCACTGTGCGAATCACCGTTTATTGTTCTGCAGTCGCCGGATATTCACCGATTCCAGAAATATTGCCTTTGATTTCATGTTTTTTTGTGGTTTTGACAGTTGTTGCCACTAAAGATGATGTAGCAAATGATCTTTATTAGTTTAGGTTTGATTTCTCCCCTTTCTGACACATTTTTCAGGAATTTAACACACATTTTAGATATTTGGATCCTGTAGTGAAAAAAAGGGCAAAGATAGCCGAGTAGCAACATTAACTTTCTGATGCAGTAAAGTGAATCCCACCTGTGGCCCCTTATCTCAAACTACCGTCTCTTTTGCAGCAACACAACAACACAAACAGTTGTGTAATGTACTGCGGCGTACCTGCAGCCACTCCTCCCCAGCTATGGGCTGCGTCGGGTTGGGGAACCAGCCCGACCGACTGGCCACCAGCCTGGCGGCCCCCATGGAGCCGTGGATGTCTCTCATGGACGACGCCGAGATCTGGGAGTCCGGCAGCAGCCCAGACAGCATGCCCTGCAGCTCCGAGCAGGGGGCATCTGAAGCGGACACAGAAAGACAAATTAATACGAATACTTTAACTATTCTCTTTCTAAATTGTGACAAAAACGCATCACATGCATATTCACACGGAGCAAAGTTGGAAAAAGTTCCTCTGCTCTCTTTCCGTGTTTAAAAGAGAGGGAATATAAGACTATATAAGAAGAAAAAAGTTTGTATTCATGAGCTGTCCGATGTGAAGAGGACACTGGTTCTTCTATTGACTGGGTCGATGTTGGAGCTTTGTTAAATTATTATTATTATTATTTTTTCAAAATGCAAATGCATTACCAAACAGAAATACAATTAAATTGGACAAAAAAAAAAGTTGAACCCAAATGTTTACTGTGATGGATTTTCGCATCTCAAGTGTATGAAATGAAAAGGCGAAATGGAATCAGAGGGAAGCAGGAATCGAACGACGGTCAGGAGTGATGGAAGCTAACAGGCGGACACGGTATTAAAATCATCCTTCAGAGTCTATTCGCTTTTCTGTTCTCTAGATTTCTTCATATAACGAAGCGTCTAAGAATTCAAAAAAACAACTGAACGAATGTGACTTCAAGGTCAGGAATGATTTAATACCCCTGTTTGATCTCATCTCGGAGCAAAACTCTTGTGTGGCGGTGACGTGACTTGTTAAAACACGCCGCGCTGCTTTCCATCAACCCTTTTCATTATTTCGCCTTCCTGCTGCTGCAAAGTTGATGCATAACTTTAACCGAGCTTCCAGAGGGGATCCTTCATGGGGAATTGAGCCAGAGAAGTCCCGAACGGAAGCACTAAATGAGAGCGTGCTGCAGATCAAAGGGATGCTGTTTATTATACTGACAAATGTGTTTTAGTCTAACAAGCATCAGAATATGTTATTGCCATGAATAATGACAAAACAACAACAACAAAGGGAACACAGCAGAGTGACCGTTTCTATTAAATGAAGCGGGTGTAGGAGGGAAGGGAAGAAGAGGAAGCCGGATGAAAGGTGAGGAAGAGAAGTTAGAGGACAAGCAGATAAAAAGAGAGACAAAAGGTCAAGTAGAAAGATGGAAAGAAGAGAGATTAGGAGAGAGAGAGAGAGAGATTGACAGTGACAGGTGACGGTGATTGATGGTGACATTCTTCGGGTCCACGTGGAGACGAGTGTCTCATGCCGTGATGTCCGCGAACGCACCTCGGTATGGCAAATCATTTATCAATAATAAGCAACAGCAGCAACGCCATGCTGAGCTCCCTGGAGCTCTATGAGCGACACATGCATTGATTAGCCAGAAGATCATTTTGTTATTGTATTTTTTAAATTTTTTTTAATCTGTCATTTTTAAGCAGCTGCACTCCAGCAGTTTTTTTTTTTTTAATACAGGAGTGCAGTGGGAGTCGATGAGAGTATCATCTGTGGAGATCACAGGAGCAGAAATAGCTAGAAATCACACACCAGCATGAGAGCTCTTAAAGCTCTCGCACACACACACACACATATATACGTAGACACACACACACATACGCACAAACGTACGCGCACACACACAGCGATGCATGCACCAGCACATAGAAGTTGAATAGACCTGGTCTCTCACACTGCCACACGCTCTGATGTTTAGCCCACACATGAGCACACACACACACACACACACACCGTGCTTTGCATGATAACAGGTTCCTACAAAAGCTGTAAAGTACACCATTGAGTGCTCTACCTCGCTGATACGCATGCACACACACACACACACACACACACACACACACACACACACATATATGGCTTTACACATACACTACATAAGCCTGGTGAGAAAAATAATAAAGGTGCTAAAAATAAATGATTGATAGGTGCTGCAGGCCTAAAATAAAGTGAGATTAAGGAAGGCGAGATGGAGGGATGGAGGGATGGCGGAACAAAGAGTTGAGTGAGGCTGGGACAGGGGAAGATTTAAGGGAAGGAATAGGCTGGAGAGAAAATGAGAGGCAGGGAGAGAAGAGTGGGAATGGAAGCTGTCAGCAGAAGGCAATAGAAGGAGGAAAAAACATTGACTGGTGATAGGCATGGAAGGCGAGCACAAAAAGTAGAGCGAGACATAAAAGTGTGATTTAAGTTAATGGCATGTCACTGACTGACTCCTTTATGGGCCTGTGTAGGGCATTATCACGTCCCCCCGGCAGTGTGTTGGGTTGTGCGCTCGTGGATGTGTGCAGGGAGATGCTGCACAGTTATTAGTGTGTTGGGTCGTAAAGCTTCTCCGCAGGTTGTGGACATATCTCACCGTGTGTCGCTCAGCTTACGTCGACAGTGATGCAAGTACGCAAATATAAGTGTCACGATTCTGCATGTAAGCTCGGTGTTTTTCCTCAGGCCGCCGATTGATCGGAGGCATTACAAGGAAGCAGATATTGGCACAACACAGGGAAACGGGAAACGGCCGAGAGACGTGTTGAATGGCTTCTCGCCGCTGAGAGTACAGTGAGAAACCTCAGGTGATGTATAACGCAATATCAGGTGTTAAAAAAGGGGTGAAGAATCGGCTGTTGGGAGACAAGAACACAGGAAAGGATACCTGATGTATGCCACATCCCCTGTCTCTTTTGCCTGCTCTCTCTATCGCACACACTCACACACACACACACACACACACACACACACACACACACACACACACACAGTATTGTATTGTTTTGGTGTGATTGTGATTTGTGTGGGCACTGAAATAGCCCCCCTAGATAAGAGCATATCTGTCCCTCTCAATGGCCACTACGATGGCAGCAGAGAGAGGCTCTAACCCAATAATGATACAGTGGAACTGAAACACACACACACACACACACACACACACACACAAACAGAGACAGTCTAATTAAGTTTTATCTATTTATAGGATTGAGCTGATTATGCTGGTTGAAATCGTGTTTGTTTGCCAGGGCTGCAGATGAAAGCTGAGAGCCCGTCTCTGATGTTATCACCCACACATCACACTCTAGTATTATTCTATTAGGACTGAGTGTGTTTCTTTCCGTGTGTGAGTGGGGGAACTGAGAGGGAGGATATGTATATGAAAGAGTGTGAGTGCACAGGAGAGTGGGTGTGTGGTGTGCATGGTGAAATAAGGAGAGGGAAGTTTAAATGGAAGCTTTGGATGGATTGACGGGTGGGAAAATGTATTCGATTATACAAATGAGGGGGAAAAAAAGATCATTTCACATTCGCTTTCTTGGTCTTTTCCAGGAAATGTTTTCCTGAGCGAGTTATTTTTTGCCTTGACCCACCTTCTGACCCGGTGTAAAAGCCAGTACATCACTGGTATAAAGTTTGCTACCGTGTTTTCACAAGCGCGAGTCCCACGAGGAGGGGAAAAGTCTGAGAAAATGTCCAGAAGAAGACGCTGAAGCGTTTCTTACCCGTGATCTGACAGCCGTACAGCTCGAAGCGCAGCGCGATGCCGTTCTTCCACGTCTGGGGTCGGATCCTCACGAAGCGGGCCAGGACGGGCTGCGGGATCCGGTTGAGGACCACCTCCGTGGCGTCCACGTTGGCGTGGAAAACCTAAACAGAGAGGAGCAGACAGAGTAGAATAATACGACATTAATGGCTGAAGGGATTTTCCCCCGTTGCCCTGCACAGGAAGGGCAGAGGGCGGGGTGAGCGACGCGACTCAAGGATGGATCGGACCAGTCTGCAGACAGTTATGGTTCCCAGGAGGAGGGTCCTGATGCTAGTGCCCCCACGAGGGTCACATTTGAGGTTTTTCACCGAAAAGTCACGACGACTCTCGGTTGGATTGCTATAAAAGACGGGATACTTGTGAATTAATTATAATAACTTTGGAAATCCTTTCACACTATGGTCAAAATTTGCATTTGTCCCCATACTTTGGTTCATGACTAAGTACCTGTAGAAGTCATGACAACCCCATCAGCCTCGGCCATACTTGTTTAATGCTAATTAGCCTATTTTAGCTACTAAAGCTACGGGAGGTGTGTGTGTGTGTGGGAGGGGAGGGGGGTATAACCCTTTAAATTAATAGTTATAATAAGTCAGAATAAGATATTAACTCATGTCTGTGGTTTCAGTGTGGAGCTGCGGTCAGGACGAGGTTAGCCTAGCTTAGCATAAAACTATCTGACTACAACAGACTAATGTTCCTCTTCCATGTGCGCACACATACAGTACATGAATAAACACACACAAACACACACACACACACACACACACACACACACAGTGAATATATTGCTTCCGTCCACAAGCGCAAATGTTTTCTCACGCACTTACACACAGACACACAGTCTGAGGGCATGCAGTGTGTTATAAATCAAGGGTGCTAGTATGTGGGAGAGCATCCTCTTCTCACATCCCCTTGACTTAACCACACACTGACACACACACACACACACACACAGGAAAACATCATCTTTACTTCTTCACGCACAGAGAGCAAAGAAAAACAGACACTGTCGCCCCTCAATGCACTCACACAACACGATACCGTCTCACACACACACACACACACACACACACACACACACACACAGTCTTACAAAGTGCCCTCTGAGCTCCCACATTCCTCACCATACACACACACACATTGTAATTTCCTCTGAAAAACACACAAAAATACAGATAAAAAGGAAAGCGAATGAAAGCTCACATGGCCAGAAGCTCTCTTTTTGTCTCTTGACACCAAGACTTTATATCTCTGTCTGTCTGACATATGTCTCTCTCTCTCTCTCTCTCTCTCCACAGGAAGACACAGCTGGGCTTCAGCTCTTCTCTCCATCATCTCACTGTCTGTCCTCCTTTCTTCTCAACATCTCCTCCCCTCACACCCCTTCGCTGCCATGACGCTGCACTGCTGTATATTTAAGAAAGAAAACCGAATTTCATTAGAGAACCTCAAAGGATGTTTTCCTTCCAACACCCTTTCTATTATGTTACATCAGCGCTGAAAACACAACATAGTGTGTTTATTACTAAGAGCAGCAAACCTTGTTCAACAGAGCCAAAGGCCGTGCAATTACTTGCTCGGGTACTCATTTATAGATGTTCGCTTTGTTTTTGCAGTGTGTGTTTCTCTGTGTGTGTGTGTGTACATTCACTATTTTCTTCCTGTTCCCAATCCGTTAAACCGCAGGACCTGTCAGGGGTGACAAAATGTGGATGAAAGGGGTATCTGACTTGCAGGAACAAGAGCGGGCTACTACGCCAGCTGGGAATTGAACCCATGACCCACTGGGTGTGTGATACACAGTCAGATGCAGTGAACTCATGCCCTTACAATGGCTGTGACCAGTTAAATGATGGAAAAATGCCTAAAGGCCCCAAAAGACTTAATGGGATTGTGGCAGTCGTATGTAATTACAGCTGTGTGTGTGTGTGTATGTGTGTGTTGGTGTATGTGTGTGTCGGTGTGTAAAAGTGTAATTATGAAGTCTCACTCTGAGGAGTTGGAGGCTGCTGGGTGCTTTCTGATTTCCCTTGGTGCGCACTGAAACTTTTCACACAGACACACTCACACACACACTGTGTGCTTTTATGTGTGTGCACATCAGAGTGTGCGCACTGTGTGATTTATTTTGTGTGCCCGTGTGGTAACCTTGCTACTGTCCTTTACCATCTGTTCTGTATATATGCTGTTTATGGACACGTCTGGTGTACTTTTTTTATTTTTTTTACTACGATCAGCATTCCTCAGGGTCACCAAACAGAGCAGCTACTGTATCACAGCTCCTGCTGGATGCAAAGCCTTCACGGTTACAACTGCAGCTTTACGAGCTCTTCAGTAAACCCATGTGAGCCGCCATGTTGAGAGCCGTGTGGAGGCAATCCCTTCATGAAAGACATGCTCTTAATTTGGAATTTAGCACCTTGTCTCTTTCTAAAAGGCTCCTGCAACAATCAGCTAATGAACTACACCTGCAGCCGAGTGCTCAGGTTATTGTGTGTGTGTGTGTGTGTGTGTGTGTGTGTGTGTGTTTTGTGCAGGTTTGTTAATGGACCGATGTTTCCACCTGCGTGAGACAAGGCAAGCTGACACCAGGAACAGTGGAAGTAACAGATGCTTAACTTTACACCTCTCTTTTCCTCTGTCTCTTGCTCTCTAGACACACACACACACACACACACACACACACACACACACACACACACACACACACACACACGCACACACGCACACATGCACACATGCACAGTCCAACACAACAAGCAGAAAAACAATGCAAAGCAAGATAAATCTTCTCGATTCAAACGGTACTTTCATCTCTCAGTGAAGGTCAGAGGCGATGGACATGGACTGAATACCATTTCTCCTTCGTTTACACACACACACACACACACGCACACACACACACCTCCTCTGCTGAATAACAATAGTGTGTGGCTGCTTCTGGTTCATTGTCAAAGGTTGACGACCCAAACGCGTAACCACAGTATAGAGAAAGAGCAGAGGAATATGTTCACCTCACTGGAAAGAAAAGAACAGGTGTGTGTGTGTGTGTGTGTGTGTGTGTGTGTGTGTGTGTGTGTGTGTGTTTGGCTGTGTCATGAGCCTGCAGGGCCACAGTCAGTCATCCAGTGAGGACCAGCGCAGACACGCTGAATTATTCAAATATCCGTGCTACGTGAGTGTGTGTTTGTGTGTGTGTGTGTGTGTGTGTGTGGATAGAGTTATAAAATAGTAAAACACCGCCCATCTCCTCTCATTTCATCACACAAGGACAAATACACACACAGACTTCAGGGAGGTAACCTGTGTTTGACAGCTAAATCCTGGAATGTGCGTGTGTGTGTGTGTGTGTGTGTGTGTGTGTGTGTGTGACAGTTAAGTCACAAACCAAACGACACATGCCGCCCTCATAATATCCCCCTCTGTCCTGTTTCTCTCTTTCTCCTCTCAGCTTTTATTTCTTCATTTGTCACAAACTCTTTCCTCGACCACCCTTTGACCTCGCCCTCCCTCCTCCTCCCACTACTCTGTCGTTTTATTTAATTCTCCCTCTCCTGACATCCTTACAGGCTGTGTTGCAGAGACCTCTGATCTATCCAGAGGGATTTGTGGTCAACACCCTTGTCTGTTATTCTCATTATTCCTCCTCTCCTCCATGCCTCCGTTCATCCGTCCATCCCTCCTTCTTCTGCTCCTTCTGCTCCCCAGTGAACACTTCTCTCTCTCTTTCCTTCACTCACTTGTTCCCCTATGAACCTCGCTCTTCTCCCTTCGGTGTCCACCTCTCATCCTCCCCTCCCTCCCTCCGCTCAGCTCAGTTTCTCTTCTCTCTATCAGTTCAACGCTCGACCGGCTGACCTTTTGCTTATGTTTTCTCTCTTAATTTCTTCCAACTTTCCTCTCATCACGATTCCTCTCCCTCCCTCCGATTCCACCCACGTTTCCCACCTTTATCCCTCTCTCTCCATCCATCCTCTCTCCCACAGATTAAGGTGGGAATAAGAGGTTTTGGTCTTGGCAGAGGTCCAGTGTGGTAATGGCCACAGACAGCGCTGCCAGGAGGGCCGCGTAATGACATTTGTACCACGTCGTGCTTAAATGTACCTCCACCGACTCCTCCAGGCGAAGAGTCAAACTGAGACGGCATCACGTCTACACTCCAGACCTCGGGGTCACGGAAGATTGCTGCTTTCCCAACCTCCCATAACCAGGCGTGGGCCAGTTTTGTGCGCTGAATCATTGGATTGTTAAAGTTACACTCGTAATCTTTCTGTATCACCACGGGCGGTGAAACATCATCTGACGTGGCCCGATCATCGAGAGGGGATGTGAAAAAAAAAATGGCAGCTTCTAATTAAAAGCAGGACCAGAGGAATACAGAAACATTTCTGGATGAAAGAAATATTAAAAATACAAATTGGCTAAGAGAGAAACGGCACAGCATCCTGGTTCTGCGATGATGATTCTACTATAATCACATTCCCCTCGTTCTCTTTCTCCGGTGCACGTACCTGTCATTCCTGAGTACAATGGGAACAAATGCGGTGTGAATATTACTTCTCCTCCTCCGCAAAAAGTCCCTGCACTTTAACGTATATTCCACATTTCCCATCTGGTTCACAATACGCCTTTAACTGCATTATCAAATACATCACAGATCGCACAAATCACTGTGCAGTTGTGTGACGGGCTGGCTCCCAGATGTTTGGAGCCGGTGTGCGTGTCTGCGTGTGCACAGTGGCTGTTGTATTTAAGAGTTACTCATCCGAGACAAAATGTGTGTCTTTCTGCGGTTGTGTGTGTGTGTGTGTGTGTGTGTGTGTGTGTGTGTGTGTGTGTGTGCATGAGCACAGACAGTATAATCTCTGCTAATACTTTTCTTTTATCCATGTGGCTATCATTAATTTCTGTCCTCCTTTCAGGACAGTTGCACATAAAACACAAATTTAATAATTTTTCCAGATCAACACACACACACACACAGCAAACCAAAGTCAAGCACAAAAATGTGTTCGAGCAGCATAAACCTGCCTGTCTGCCTCATGATGACTTTCTCAGAAACATATGGGGGGGAGGAGGGAGAGCGAGTGATGGAGTGCCGAGGGAGAGGAAAGAATGGATGGATGGAAAGGAGTGCAGGAGTGGAGGGATACGGTGAATGAAGATGTGAGGAGAGCAAGTGCGAGGACAAGGAGGGAGGATTTGATGGATGACAGAGTTTTGAGAGAAACTAGTGAAGAGGTGAGTGAGTGAAAATGTCAGGTGAGAGATGAATGGATAGACGGAGAGCTGGGACACTTCTATATATCTCTCGCATTGCTAGAAAAGCTTCTGTATCTTGAAATAAAGTAATAAATAAATCATGCTGTGTGGCGTGCGTGGACATTTCCATTACTTTACATGTGTCAGTTGATCCATGATCTGTTCTCAATTCTAAAACCATTTTTTTCCCCTTTGGATCATCTTGCAAACACAGCATTTTACACGTCCGAGCCATAAAACACTCGTCTTGGCCCGCTGGCCGTTGAGTTATTTCTATGTCTTTCTAACATGAAAGGGAGGCAGTTGAGGAGGCGAGCCGGTCGGCGATTGGCCGCCTGAGGTGTGTCAGCTGACATTTGGCCTCAAGATGCTGACGCCATCGTTTCATCATCACATAAATGACCATCTCGCTCTTTGTATTTTTTCAGCTCCGTCTGCTCTACCTTTTTCTCAGCTTCCTCTTTCATCTCTCCCTCTCAGGACAGAGGAAGCATTGAAACATACCAGATTGCATTCAAAATATCTTTGGACCCTCTATATGGACAGGAAGAGCAACAATGGAGGGATCCGTCTCCCCTGGATGGAAAGACATGCGATAGATGTTGTGTGTACAGAATAGAACAATATAGAAGAATGACAGTGATAGTATGATATGCTATACACCCATATGCTGTATCTGGTTAATATCCATATCGTAGGGATGAGATTATGCTTTACAGCAGAGGATCAAGTGAACCGACTGAGGACCCTGAGCTGAACCATCAGATTACACAGCACAGACTGGCTCATCAGGGGGGCTCAATGGGCCGTTACCAGTTGGTCTGAGGATGCACATATCGTGTGTGTGTGTGTGTGTGTGTGTGTGTGTTCAAGGGATATTCAACCAGAAACTGCTGCTGATTTATTGTAAACCCTTCCTCCTCCTCCACACACACACACACACACATGCACACACTGTGCCTCTCATAAGCATCCCGCCTTGAACGCAGCTTTCCAGGTTTACGGGGGAATCAAGAGGAATTGTGGGTAGTGACACCAACATGTGACCTCAAAACTTTATCTTTAATATTGTCATATGTAATAACAGTATTGTATTGTTATTGTTAAATAGCCTGGTGTCGAGTGATGATGGTGAATTGATTGATTTGGTTCCTACAATCAAAATTATCATTTTAACCGTTGACGAATCTTCACAACTCTAAACCTGATTTAAAAAAAAAAAAGAAATCCTTTACGCCGACCTCCTTGTCCCCATTCTTCTATCATTCCTTAATAAAAGTATTTATTTTCTCCAAGACTGCCTTTCTGCACGACTCCCCGTGTTTCATCCATCAATCATTTCTCTGGGAGTGAGCTGCATCGATAAGCCTCACGGACTCTGCAGCGCACAGAGGAACCCCAGATGGTTAGACTGGATCTCCGGTTTCCTTCTCCAGCACTGCACGTCTGCCACTGAGAGTGTGTGTGTGCATGTATTAGTGGGTTTACGGCGCGGAGCTAGACGTGGCGTTAGCCCGCAGGACCGACATGTGCGACCGCCACAGCGGTGGGAGAACGGCCCTGATGGAAAACACAGCCGCGACCGCTGGAACGCTCCTCTGCTTTAATTGCAGCTCGCAACCATTTTAAAGACCCTCGGTGCCGTCTGCTTCGTTTCGGCCCCCCCACACACCGCAGCTCACCGGCTGATGATTCATCGTGCTTTAACGCCGCTGAGAGAAACAGCGTGGAAACCTGTCCAACCGGGTTCGGCGCGCAGGCAGAACTCTGACCGGTGAGTAAGGGGAACCAGATGGGATGAGGAAAGCAGGCCGCGCGGTCTACTGTGAGTTTCGCTGCGTTGGATGACGTCAGCTATCGCTAGGAGCTCGGAGACGGGTGCCGATTCGGGCTCGGTCGTAAACCCTTTCGAGGAAGCCAACTGAGTGGATGGTGGAGCAGCTGTAATTGCAGACACCGGTTGGATTTTGGGCTCGTGGTCAAGTGTTGCTGCGTATATTCCATTTCATATGTTTCTCTGCCTCCTCCACGAGTGTGTTTGTCGCCTAAGGACCCAGGAATGTGTGTGTTTGTTGTACGTGTGTGTGTGTGTGTGTACCTTGTGGTTTTTGCCGTGCCTGTAGACCATCCAGTCCTCTCCGTTGGTGCTGACCTCCAGCTTGAAGGCGGTGACGTGGTAAGCCTTTTGAGTTTCCTTTGAGACGGCGCCCTGGGTGGCGATGCCTGTGAGTACCTTTAGAGTATGGAGGTCCACCTGTTGGCAGGGAGGGAAAAAAGAAAATATTAAAGGAGGCAAACAAGCTGAGGACTAATAATGAACTGAAGTCCCAACCACGTTCTCCAACCTTGAAATCTAACGTTACACACTTGACAAAACGCCCGTCCTGCTGAAACTCTTACAACGTTAAATTGGTTAAAGATAGACACAAACACATAAATATATACCAAATCTAATCAGCATCCATCTCTCACCTTCACCGCTCTACATTCCCCCCTCTCTCTCTCTCCTTGCAGATCGATAGTAATGACCTGGGGCTCATTTTAATTTCCTCCCATACAATAGCCATAATCACCTCCCCGTCCTGATTGTGGATGCTACGCTACGTGTCTGGCATGCCGCGAGCAGTGTTGCATTATACAACGACACCACTGTGCACTGAATGCAGGCTTCAAACTCCTTCATTTCAAGGTCCCTCAAGTAGTGCATTTGTTTTGCTCCACGGTGCCCAAAATGAGCAGATGGAGCCGAACAATGTAGCTCTATAGAGCTCTTTACTCTCTCAAAATGTAAGAGAGAAAATAATATATTATATTTGTTGGTTGATATGTTTTAACACGACTAATGAGGACTTTTATATTTATATTTTGTACTTACAAGTTGGGTCCAACATGGTTTCGTTGAAGGTTATAATAGTTCAGACTTTTTTCTATTGTTAGAAATCAACATTGATGTATTTAAGTGTATTTATTAAGTTTATTCCATAGTTATTTGAAACCAAACCACAATCTTCCTAAACCTGTTGTTTCCTCTAAAGACGGTATTTTATTTAGAAAAGACTTTGTATGAAACGAGCGGAGATTAACAGATGTCGTTGAACATTCCCACGAAAAATGAGGTATACATTTTTTAATAAATCAGGCGAATGGTTCAATGAACTGCACATGTTCAGAAGTTACAGTTACCAGGAACACAGCACAGCTGCAACTGTTTAAACCCTCAACTTCATGAGTTATGTGCTCTGCTACGTTGAGATCCAAGCCTCTGCTGCACAGACAAATAGAGAGCCCGAGATGAGGAAGGTTCTACTGTAGGTTAGGACATTTGTTCCCCACCAATGGAGCTGTTGAAACCTGTAGATTAATCAGAACTTGTTGTGTGCGTGTGTGTATGTGTGTGTGTGTGTGTGTGTGTGTGTGTGTGTGTGTGTGTGAGAAAGTGTGCTGTGCATCCCACTGGGATATACAGTAGTACAAAACACCAGGGGAGGTAAAATGCTGCGTTTGTTATCTGTCAGAGAGACAGGTGTTTTAGATTACTTCCAACACACACACACACACACACACACACACACACACACACACACACACACACTTAGGGCCAGGCAGAGATCCACCAAGACAACTAATCGATGGTCCGGAACTGAGGAGAGGGGAGAAGAAGAGAGGTGAGGAGTAAGGGAAATAGGAGAGAGAGAGAGAGAGAATAGAAGGAGGTGAAGAACGAATGAATGAGTGAGCGAATGAGAGCGAGAAAGAGAGGGAGAGAGAAAGAGAGGGAGATATATGCTAAGTGAACCTTCCCAGGGAAGGCTTCTCATCAATCACAGAGTTGTTAGAATAACGGAGCCACCAGAACTCACATCATCAATCTGCACCACACCTCACTGGACCAGCCCAGAATAGAAAGGAATAGAATAGAAGGGAACAGTACAAAATAGAACAGAACAGAACAGAACAGAACAGAACAGAACAGAACAGAACAGAATAGAATAGAATAGAAGGGAACAGTACAAAATAGAATAGAATGGAATAGAACATAACAGAACAGAACAGAATAGAATAGAATAGAATGGAATAGAACAGAACAAAATACAATACAATAATAGAATAGCATATCATGGAATAGAACAGAACAAAATAGATTAGAACAGAATAGACTAGGATAGAATGGAATAGAATAGAATAGAACGTAATAATAGCACAGCAGGCCACATCAGAGGAAGTGCCCTGGAGAGAGATTGAAACGACACACGTGGCTCTTGAGCCAACATAGCAACACACACACATGCCTAAGCTGCGTGGGCACACACACTCAAACACGCGCACGCACACACGCATGGACACGCTCAGCTATAAGAGACCAGGGGGTGCAAGACGCAAGAAGGGGAGGCATGTTGGCATTCATGACAGCTGCTTGTCAAGACAGGTTGCACACATACCTATGCACGCACACACACACACACACACACACACACACACAGAGGGCTTGCTCTCTGCAAAGCGCTAACGCAGTGGAACAGCTGAGCGCCTCAGTGGAACGCGGCGACCCGACCACAACACCGGTGACCAGAGAGAGACAACAAGTGGAAACTATGTTTCAGATTCTGTGCAGAGATTCCACAAACGAGGATTCAGAATCAGAGGTCTTTGCACGGGTTGAGGAGCTTATATGAGCAATCTGAATGTCAGTAAAAAAAAAAAGTCTTTTAAGCGATTCATGTTGAGCAAATGTCAGCTAATTTTGAGAGGGGGCCGGAGAGAGTGAGCCGTCAGCTGCACTCGAGGTGAAACAGGAAGGAAGAGCCTGATGGGACCTTGGCCTCGTGCTGCCTCTTGGCCGCGGTCCCTTCCTGTGTTTGCTGGTCCAGAGTTTGGCCTCAGCAGAGCTCTGACAATCACAACTGTCCTTTCCAAATCTGTCTGCGGCTATCTGGGATTGCTTCCCCCGTGGCTACGAACGAGCAGATGAGGCGCTCGCCTGGCTCTTGTCTCTTTAAGGAAGACACGGATCCCTCACTGGCTCCTTTGCTGTTAACTGAACAAACTTGTGATCCTTTTTTTTCTTCTTTTTTTTTCCTCGGAAGCAGCACATCTTGGCTGGTCTAATCACGGGCTTTAGAGAGGATGGAATATGTTAGCTGCGCTACAGAAGGCCTTATTCTTTGCGAGCTCTTCGGTGGTGTGACTGTGTGCGCTGCAGGATTTCAGTCGGGAACGCCGGGAGTCAAGCAGCTGGCATCCCCACCAGTTGGCACAAACTTTAAAAAAACACCTTTTATTCAATTAAATTCAGTTTATTTTGTGTAGCTCAAAATCACAAATACAAATTTGCCCCTGAGGGCTTTACAATCTGTACACATACAACACCCCTGTCCCGGGACCTCACATCGGATCGGGAACACCTCCCCCAAAAAATAGTGAAAACCCTTTTACAGGGAGAGAAAAAAAAAGAAAATTTAGACGACGACGAGTTTCTGACTGTCACAATTTGCTCTTAAAATCACGAGAAATGAACGAGACGGGACGGGTTCAACCTGATAGCTCAATAAAGGGAAGCCATGCATGAGATTACACCTATTTGAAGAAAAGAAAAACGCGTATCGACCACGAGCGCGGCGTTAAAAAGCCGCGGGTGGTCTTCGCAGGGCTACGAGAAGGTGACACCCAACAAGATAATCTGTTGTTTATAGAAGGCGTCTCAACCGTAGAGCAGCCCCGTGGGCTGGTTTGAATTCATTTCTGTCTGAGGGGTGAGTAAACCTCACACTCCCTTTCCCCTCTCACCCAGACAGCCTCATAACTCACACTTGGCACAGGGATGGCAGGAAGTTGGCACTGTGATAAAATACGGGAAACAATGCCTTACCCAGGCATCTAGCTGCTAAACCTTGATATCACTACACCTCCCACTCGCTCGCTCGCTCGCTCTCTCTCGCTCCCACACACTCACATACAAATATAGCTGTGGCGGAGTTATTATGTGTGACATGTCAACGCAAAGGGGGGAGAAAAAAGAAGATGCAATTAAAATAGGAGAGCGATCTGTTTTTAGTTTAGGCAGAGACGGACTTTTTCAAGAGTACGCTTCTGCATCGTTGGCTTGGCGCCAAAAAGGGAAACGCCTCAAAACTTTAATAAAAATAAGCGTTTGATGTTCTCAAGTCTCCTTGAAATCATTTCTCTATATATTGCTAAATCATGTTTGTTTTTCAGTATTTCATTTGTGGGTTTTTGTATCCACACTGTATACATAGTTATACAATATATCTATTTTTTCACCACGTGTGTTATTTAGCTTAGTTGTCCTTGTGGATGCTGTTTCTGTTTCTGTGGATGTGCACACACACTTTTGTCCAATAAAGGTGAATCTGATTCTAAATCTGATCAATATTCATGTGACACGTTTAATAATGTTTCTTTATTATGTTAGTGTGCTCGTGTTTAATAGAGATGAAGCGATCAGTTAAACCTTTTCATATCTGCTCATATTCACGTGTCATTGCTTCAGGGTTATAAACTCCTCCCACACGGCTCCAGGTAGCCGAACTCTCACCTGTACGAACTCCCTGTTGCTGTCTTCATTGGGCGTCCATCCGTTGTCATGGTAATTGAGTCGGGCCTGCCGCGGCAACCAGTGCTCATCGAAGAAACTCGACGAGGCCGTGATCTGGTCATCGGTGATCTTTCCCGACTCCAGGCCGAAAGCATTGCTGCAGTGAAAAGCTGCAAGAGGTCGGGAGGAGGAAAGATTTGCATAATTAAATATTACATTATTTACATATTAAATAATAATATAAAAACCCACTATTGTGTTACTTACTCTCACTGACTTCCTTGTGCGTCATGTTGTATCGAGCCGAGAAGCCGTCTTTAGCCACGGCCATGTCAGTGTGGAAGGACAGAGACAGAATCCCGGTAGATGATTGGATCTCAGGGGGCACCCTGGTGCCGCAGTATCGACCAATCAGAGGGCCCACTGGGGATCAGACAAGAGGTGTTGGATTATTATCAGTTAAAAGGATATCTTATATATGTCATCATATTATATATATGTCATTGTTTGGTGTAGTCTTTTGGGTCTCACACATCCAGGTGTCGAGATGATTTCATATTTCTTTCATTCCTTTAACAATCGTTTTATTCCTTAATCCTCTCGTTTGTTTTTCTCTATCCTTCGCTACTTGCAAAAGTCTTTTTTTCTTTCTGCCGTTATCTTCATCCCTCCTTCCTCCGCTGACATCTGCTCATCACTCCACCCTCTCGTGTCATCACCTCTCCTCCCTCCATCCATCAACTCTATCTCTGGACTGGACGTGGTTTCACAATGTGTGCTACACGTGAGTGTATAAATCCTACTGTCCGCTTCTCTAATACCACAACTTGTACATGTCAACACAAACAGATGAGTGTGATTAAGAGCCCTGGGGGTGTGTGTGTGTGTGCTTGTGTGTGAGTGTGTGTGTGTGTGTGTGTGTGTGTGTGTGGATGGGTGGGAGCACAGATAGTTGATTCATCCTGCTTCTCTCTCTCTCTCTCACACACACACACACACACACACACACACACACAGATACTGTACACACACAAAGCGGCTTGTGGAGGAGGAAGAGGAAGAAAATAGCCAACAATCGATCAGTGCTATTGATTTTTCTTCGCCTTCTCTTTTGGAATCGTTGGATATTTGAAACAAGGCTCTTGAGCAAATAACGGTAATAACTCTTTTCTCTTGGTGGTGAGGAAAAAGGAAAAACATAGTAAAAACAATCTCAGATCCACAGAGATGATTTCTAAAAATAAATGACCCATGTTTGCATAAATATCCGGGCCAATAAATTGAATATATTTTTTTTCCCATATTTCTGGCAGTTCTCTTCCTCCCTCTGTGTTTATGAATTTAATTTCAGCAGCTTTTAAGATTGACAGAAGGCACATTCGTCCCTTGCCTGACACCGGTGGACATACAGTATGTGTGGTAACACACACACACACACACACACACACACACACACACACACACACACACACACACACACACACACACACCAAGGCTTTGCTACGGATGGATGGGGGGGAGTGCACGCTTTGAGCCGGCCCTGCTGTTAAACACAACACACACTCATACTAACGCAGACGCACAAAACAACACTTCAACACATTTTAACCTTGCAGGAAACAAACATGGCCGTGCTCTTTTCCTGTTTGTCTCTCTTCTGGTCCTCTCTTCCTGCTGAGGTTGAAACTAAGTCCTTCACCTCTCAATCTCATCCTGGATATTTCCTTCCCTTTCAACCTCCTCCCACTTCATTTTGCTTTGCTTCCTTTCCTTTCATCCTGATTTCCTTCTTGTAGTCTCTCTCAGAGCATAAGCCTCTCTTTCTCCTCCATCCCTCTGTTCTTGCCTTTCTGGTCATCTTCATTATTATTTTTGCTTAACCTCTCTCGTCTTCTATTTAATCCCCTGAAAAGATCCAAAGATTTCGTGGCGTTTTCCTTTTCTCCTTTAACGTCTTAGTTTCCTCTCTGACTTTTCCTTCTATATCCAGTTTATGTACAACAAATATATTAATAACAGGAGAATGCCTGGATTCATCAATACATTAAATAAATACCTTACAAGATTTGTGAATTAAGCAATTAAAAATATCTCCTATCAAGTTGCTCAATTAGTAAAACTAAATATGGCATTTGGAAATAAGTAGAACACAACTAACTATAAACAATCTATGCTAAAAACTAGAATATAAGTGTATAAAAATATTGGAGAAAAGATGTATTTTCCAAGACAAATCCTCCTTCCTGAACTCCCTTCAAATCTTCCTATTTCTCTTTTCTCTCAGTGCTTCTTCTGGCCTTCGTTTCTTCGTCTCATCTTCCTCCTTTGTTCCCGTCTTCCCAGCGAGTGGAGGACCTTTCCCTGCCCTCCCACTGCTCCTCTTCTTCTCTCCACCTCCCCCATCTCTTGGAACTAGCTCCAAGTTCTTCCAAGTTTTGTTCTTCTAAACTCTTCCACACCTCCGAGGAGCTCCACCAGAAATATCCCATCCCTCCTCTCACCTCCCCCCCCCCCCCCCCCTTTTCTCCCTCCTCTCAGCGACTCCTATTTTGTTTTCCCCTTGAAAACGTTGTGTTGTTTCTCCACAGTAGGTGCCAACATCCTGCCCGTAAGCGTCGCTTTCATCCAACGCATAGCTGCAAAAATAGTTGCCGCTCCACCTCAGTCGATAACGATGTAGGCAGGGCAGAGTACGCACCGTTTAAAATGTGCTCTGTGAAAAGTGAATTGGCTGAAATATTGTTTAACACCTTCATCGTGATCATCGCGATCTCTAAACCCGCTCGGTCGGTCGGTGCCTCACCTCCCGGGAGCCCGTCCCACACCTCCAGCCAGTCGTACTTGCAGTCGCCCTCTCCGCCCGGCAGGGGGTCGTTCTCCAGGTCGAAGGTGAGGAAGGTGAGGGTCACGTCCATGCTGGAGGGGACGATGATGATGAAGGAGCACTCCAGGTTGTGGGGGTATTTGTCGGGGAAGCCCGGGGACTCGATGAGACCCGTGCTACTGGTGAAGTTACGGGAACAGTCCGAGCCTGTGGCGAAGACACAACATGGATATTAAGAGACATTAAAGAAGAAGAAAAACATTTATTTAAAGCAGTGTGACATCATCGACTGAGATTATAGAGTGTATAGTGTCCAGAGTGATGATATTATACAGGGCAGACACTCAGAAGTGTTGATTTTAGAGGAAGATGCTGTCAAACTGAATACCTGCAAAACAATTTAATTACACCCATTATAGCCAGCTTCATTGAGCAGATAGAAGGCTACGAGAAACTCAGCTAATGGGAATGTTGGAAAACATGTCGAATATGCATTTAGGGCACAATTAGGTCTTAACTTGAGTGCTTAAGTAACGGTAGTTTTATTGTGGGTAGAGGGATGTAACCTCAAAATGAGCATGTAGGGAATATGAGTCATTGATATGCAGCGGATCCAGCTGGAGAGCAACACTTTAGAGGACTGAGTGCCAGAAAGAAAAGTCTGGACGTCCATAAGAGAAAAATGCATCTGCTTGTGTAAATAAAGTGCACCGCAAGATGCAAGATGCAAGATGCTGCATCCCTACTAGCAACCTCAAAAGAGATGATGCTCTTAGCATTTAAAAGAGTGAGACGGAAGAAAACTAAATCTGTGTTATAAGGTAACAACGGGCCCCAGTGCATGATGGTTACTCGTTATGAAGCACACCCACACACACCATTGTATTGTCTCGTCACATGATCAAATAGACTTGACATTAGGCAAAATCAACATACATATTACCAGGATATCTTCATTGCATATCTGTGCATGACAAAAATACTAAAGACATAATGAAATCCTTCTTTTAAATTATGTTTTCTAATATATAAGAAATCAAATCAAATGAAAAAAGTATGTGATTGTCTTCCAAGGGATCCTTCAAAAGCCTGTCCTCTCTACATTCTGTTTACATGTATGCTGCTGAAACAAATAAGGACTGGGAGAGAGAAAAAGACAACAATCAAACAAAGAGATATTTGAAGCTGCGATAGTGACAGAAACATAGGAGAAAGACAGACGTAGAATATGTTTACAGCATCATGGATGGTAGGGCTAACAGTATGAGATGCGTCAGATATCATCATATGTGCACACACACACACACACATGTGCACACAGTGATCTGGGGGGTAATCTGGAGCTCTTCATTTCTGAATGACCGTAATACCCTCTCTATTAATACTGACACACACACACACACACACACACACACGCGGGTGGATGTGGTCGCACCAACTGGACCATTATTCTAGTCCACCCAGCCATGTATGACCA
>CM042227.1:6247157-6252157 GCA_023566465.1 Cottus gobio | reverse complement strand
TGCCACATTATTCCCATTATAAAATGCCCATTAGTATGAGATGGCATGGTGCAAAATATCCATTATTTTTTAGTCAAGATGTATGAAAATGTGGCAAAATATGCTGCAGACCGCAGAAATCCTCCCATTTCTATTTCAGGCTAAGGTTTGTTGTGCATTTTTACATTAGCTCTACCGCAGAGCACCTTTCGCTCCCCACTGGGTCGGATCTGGATTCACTTTCCTCAATGAAAGCCAAAAGGAGGGAGGAGCCAGCGATCTGATTGGTGAGACTGTGTAATAAACTGAGTTGATGGGGAGTCGGACAGAGGCGGAGAGGAAGTGCCTCAAGGTGTTTGGTAGAAAGTAAACAACAGCAGTTATTGGAAGGATTGTCACGATAGCTTCCACATTACAGCGCCTGAGGAGTGTGTGTGTGTGTGTGTGTGTGTGTGTGTGTGTGAGTGTGTGTGTGAGTGTTACAGAAATCTGTTCACACAGTTTGCACTGCGGGGACTCGTTTCTCATTTAGGTCAAAAGCTGTCGAGGTAAATCAGTAATATTTAAGGTTAGGATTAGTTTTTTGGTTAAGTTTAGGTTTCGGGCTCGGGGTTAGGCATGATGTGGGTTTAGTTAAAGGAATACGTCACACACTTCATCACCAATTAACTTGAATTGTGAAAGAAAACAATTTTTCTCGAGCAAACAGAAAAGGGTCTTGATGAATTGAAGTTAATGGAAGGCAGTGTTTAACAACAGCAAAATATCCATTTTCAAAGTCTCACACGTATATATCTAAGTATAATCCAAGTATAATTTAGGTTTTGCCATTGTTAAACAACCTTTCTTTAAGAATTCAAGGTAACGCCAGATGGGGGGCTCTGGGGTTCACCCTCTGGGACTGAGCATATCAGAAAATACAAGAAAAAGACAAAAAAAGATCCTGTCCCAACAAGTCAATTGTATGTTTATAAGACTATTACACAATAAATATGAACATAAACCATAAGTATGTAAGTAAGACTCAAAGTGACCCCCAAAGTGTCCAGGGAGTGAATGCCGGTGGATGAAATGTGCTCGTAAGTGACAAAAATAGGTGGCGTGAGGTCGAGTTGGTGAGTGAACGTTTGCGTGCAGACATGCAAGCTGCATCCGTGAGTAACGGTCCAGCCGGCATCACTGCGTTTGTGTGAGTGTGTGTGTGTGTGTGTGTGTGTGTGTGTGTGTGTGTGTGTGTGTGTGTGTGTGTGTGTGTGTGTGAGTGTGTGCGTGCGTGTGTCTGGAGAGTTCTGGGTCACCATAACAGCTGGGGGCACACGGCCTAGACAGTGAGCGCTGATTGGTCGGCCCATTCTGGCGGCTGTGCTCCTATTGGCTGAGACTTTACTACAGTACCCATAGTGACAGAGCTGTAAACAAGGAAAAGTCTGGCATGTCGATGTGTTGTTGTTTACGTGTAGATGCCAATGCATTATACTGAAGAACAAGTTGTTTATTTGTTGTTTATGTTCTGCAAACGTCGGCCTGTCTCACATGTCAGTTTATGGTTCATGTTTTTATGTTTTTCATGGTAGATTTGTGTTTCGGTAATCGCGTGTGTGTCCGTCGGTTAATCTTTGAGGGGTACAGTAATTAGGACACCCAGAGCATGGGGGGCACACACACACACACGCACACACACACACACACACACAAACCATCTCATTGCTCCAAAACACAGACCCCAGTAACAGGAATGGATTGTGGCAGAGACCCCCCTCCCCTCCCCCCACCTCACCCCCCTCCCCCCTAATATTCAGCCAGGGGGAGGGAGGAATCAAGAGGAGAGCATAACCATTATCAACACTCGTAAAATGGACTCCTTGTTATAAATTTAAAGGATTCCAACAGAAATATATTTTTGCTTTGGTTGACATAATTGTCAAACATTTGACGTACAAACGGTTTGTTTCGTGTCCCGAGAAAAGGCCCCACTCAGGTAAAAAAGTTAGACGGCTCCTGAAAGTCTTCCAGTAACTATAATTATAGTAACAATTTAAGAGAAAAAAGTGGAAAAAACTAAAATTTGACAAAATAAAAATATAAGATAGATAAAACTCTCTGTTTCTCTGCCTCTCTCCCTGTTTTTCCCAAATGTTCTTTGTGTCTCGCATATAGAAGCTGTTGAAATACACAAGAGAGAATTTCTGCCTTCAGAACAGCTCAGATACATATTTAGACAGTTCACCATGAGGCTAAACAGTATAACACACACACACACACACACACACAGAACCAGACGTTCTGCTGCACCTTCCAGGATAACAAGATCTAGTTAACAGTATGGCAGCTTGAACGCTCCAAATGGCTCCATTATTACTGGCAGAGAACGCCGGGCACACAAACACACACATGCATACAAACACTAAGTTACACAAACAGACAAAGTAGAGGAAGTAAATGCTGATGTCTGATTTATGAATCGAAGCAGCTATCCTTCAAGCAGAGATCCTGTCTGTGTAGTTGACGGTTAACGAGGTCGGATTCCCTCCAAATAGAGCCGCTTCGGCACATGCCCCGAAACATTTGTTCACATTCGCGTGACAAAGCCCTCTAGTGGCCTCTAGCAGAAGTGGACGGCTCAACAACATGGTGGACATTTAACACAATTTCATACCGATAATCAAAGTGTTTTTAGTTGTGTTTTTACAATGATAACAATTAACAAAGTTTCAATAAAATCACAATGTTCCCTCACATTAAGTATGCATTGTACCGAAATCTAACCAAGTCATTTTTGTGTCTATACCTCAATCAGGGCGTTAAAAGCTGATTTATTTTTCAGCAGAGAACCAGTTATGTCCTCATGCCGATAGAAGCGGTATAACGCTGTGGTAATGTGACATCATTTCAGTGTAATTCCAACAATGTTCATATTTCAATATCTGCTGAAGCATTGCTTCAAACAAAACCTTTTCCAAACAATTACAAACTCAAAATTGTGGACATTTTTTATTTTATTTTATAAACAGCAGTAATGTACACATATTGTGAACCGAAGGTTTGCGATGAATTACAAACTACTGTAAACGTAGAGACTTAATCCAAATGCTTCCCATGAAACTGCCATAATAGTGTTTCATCTTTTATTCACGGTATGTTGGAGAATGTCATGCGTCGAAAATCAATTAATTGATTCACAAATGTCTCTCTCTCTCTCTCTCTCTCTCTCGGGTGCGAGGGTGTGAACAACGACACCCTTGTTGTTTTCAAGTCCATCAGGTGGGCTGTGTCAAACACAAAAGAAACACACACACACACACACACACACACACACACACACACATCCCAACAGACTGGTGCCAGAGTGAGAAACACCGACAACCGCACGTGTTGTGTTAGTAACCTCAGCCCTGTGTGTGTGTGTGTGTGTGTGTGTGTGTGTGTGTGTGTGTCTCAGGGAAACAGGGCTCAGGACTCAATTAAGAGGGTATGTGTGGAATGCTTTCAGGGGGAACGGGACAAGATGGCTGTGGGGCCGACACTATGTGCCCCTCTGTCTCACTCGCCCTTGATCTCAATTGGTCTCACTTTGGCTGACCCATGGCAGCGTGAAGGGGAGCGATGTCAAGCTCACACACACACACACACACACACACACACACACACAGACACACACACAGAGCCATGAAGGGGAGAGATGTCTCGCCTGGACAGTCTAAAGGGCTCTCAAGGGTCCTCTGCTGTGTCTCTCGTCTCTTTCTCTCCGTCTCCCATGACACCAGTGAGATAAACGAGGCCTGGTCACCTAATGAAGCATGTGGAGTCCTCCATGAGGAGCTTGTAAAGCAGCTACTAATGGCCTTTTTGTGAAGGTGCAATCTAAAAAGGTGCTTATAAAATCCTGTTCACTTTTGTTAAAGTATAAACAACTTTTCAACTCCCCCAGTGTCCAAGTTTTATTTTTGATGACGCCGCTTTCGCAAAGATATTATTTTTTTAAATACTTTTTTTTAATACTTTTGGGTATTTTTACGGTTTAACAGAAATACAACCTTCAAAAAGTAAGAATGAATAAAAGAAATTAACCATGCATCTGGCCAAGAAGGGCCATAAAGAAACACCAAAAAAAAAAAAAAATGTAAGCAGGTAAATAAGTAAAAATAAGAAAGCAAAACAAACAAAACAACCATGCAACACTTCACCAATCAGTCAATCATAAATTCAGTCCAACACACAGATCTCTAGCAAAAAATGTATTCAAAGAGTTCTTTTCACAAGGTTTCTTTAGTTCTAAACGTATATATATATATATATGGGGTTGCATCTTGGTGAACATATCATAGTGCTTGTATTTCTAAGAGATACTGAGCCTCTGGAGCCAACAAAGTTCAAAATCCTGTGAGGTTATTTTGTCCATCTAGCTATGTATATATCCCTTCTCAGTCTCAGAAGGAAGGTCATTCTTTCCATATCATGGATTTCTTTAATTATTTCAGTCCAGTTTTCTGTTGAGGGTGGGTCAGTTTCGCAAAGATATTAACAGCTCCTTTGGTTTCCCTCAGAGCTCAGCCACTGCAACATCATTGGACACACTGCATTTTGTTCTCCACAGTGACTTCCAGTTGTTCCACAGCCTGCCGTTTCCGTTTTTCTGGGGATAGTAACCGCAAAGAGCTTACATTGATACACTACAGCTGGGCATAGCTACCGATAGCTACGGGGAAACAAGGACGCTAGCCTCTTCCTGCTTTGGTTGCGCAACGGTCGATGCAACCAATAGGCTTAATTTTCCTGGGCGATCGAGTGAAAGCGAGGCTCACACTACCTTGCAGCTGGAGTGGTTTCGTTGTGTGGGAGATGACACGGAGAATACGACTGTTTATTAAAAATAACAATGTCTGCTCCTAATGAGCATCAGCTGCATCAGAGCTGGAAGGTTTCTTCATGGACAGAAGAGCAAAGAACGACACTGATGGCTTTTCTCGATGGAGAAGATGTCTCTGCTCGTCATCCAACCGACTCCAGCGAGTGTTTAAATG
>CM042227.1:6074657-6242157 GCA_023566465.1 Cottus gobio | reverse complement strand
CAGAGCGTCTGCAGTGACACAAACACACACACACACACACTAATAAGAGCTGACAGCAGACCAGACTTGCAGTAATGTGTGTCAGTGTTTTCTCGCTGTTGAGAAAAAAAGAATGAAAGTCCCTTAAAAACATCATAAATTGGTCAAAATGTATTGTTTGTGTTTCGTTGTCCAAGCCCACTTTGAACTGAACTGATTCAACTGACACACTATGAAGTTCATTAAGAAATTAACTGCAGTTTAAGAGAGTCACTGGAATTTGAAATGAATGCTTCAACAAACTATTACTGGGTTTCATTTTTCTTTCTGAAAAACGAGGGAAGACATTTGCTTCATTACATTTTCATTAGAGGGTCAGGGTTAGTGTTTGGTGGTGTGTGTGATTGTGTGCGTCCGCTTTTGTCTGCAGTTAATCTCGCATTCGACTGCAGCAAACTGCACAATATTTTGGGTGGGCGGGTGATGGGTGCATGCCTAAAGACCTCACACCTCAGAACACCTTTCATTACCCGTGTTGTGCTTAATCTTAACTCTGAATTAACCCCAATCGCTTTTTTGGGGGCGGCTTGTTTGGCAAACTGCTAGCGGCTAGCGGCTAACGGAGCTACCAGTGCACACACTACTGTACTCCGCCACTCAGCCGCTGCAGACACACCTGGTGGAGGTGCTTAATCTTCACTCTTAATTAACCGGCGAACCCCAGTCGCTTTTTTGGGGGTGGCTTGTTTGGCAAACTGCTAGCAGCTAGCGGCTAACGGCTAGCGGCTAACGGAGCTACCAGTGCACACACTACTGTGCTCCGCCACTCAGCCGCTGCAGACACACCTGGTGGAGATCTGCACTCTGCTGAGTGCACCGTTCTAGTTATTAAATGTTTTAGTAGTTTTGTTTTTGTTGTTGTTGTTTTCTCCAACGTTGCCATCTGCTCGCGCACATTTCACTGAAAGAGATGTAAACATGCTGAGGGGAAACTATGAGTAGATTCTTTCCTTCTCCAGCCATGTGAATGACGCATAGATTTATTTTAAGGCGGTGAGTAGAGCGGGTCTGTTGTGCTCTCTGTCAGGACAAGAAGGTTCTGGAGGTGGCGGATTCAGCAGAGTGTTCAAAGACGCTCCCAACGGCGCTGGTAATTCCCATACCGACTGGGGCTCTAGTTATTCTCCTATATATTATATACATCCCTGGGGACGAGGAATCTCAAACACTCACACATTCATAAGTAACCATTTTACAGTATTTGAAACACCGAGCCTGAAAGGGAATTCTAAATGTTCACAGGCGGCACTTAAACACCAAATCCAAGCCAAGGCAGCCTCTTGCATATTAATATTGAATTTTGAATTAGGAGTCCATACAGCCATCATAGCTATTGTCTCGGACTAAAAATTGGTTTGTACTAATCCACTATTTTCATTAGCAAAAATTAATCCACAGTAAGTGAATCATTGTAAAATGTTTTCCTTGCATGGACCTGTGTGGGGGGGGGGGGCACTAAAATGTTGTGTTTTCATTTGCTATGTATTAGTTTTAGTTTATGAGTACATGACCCACACCCTCTGTATAGATAGTATATCTCATATTTCATATACCTGTGTGTCTGTCACTGAAGCAGTTAATAGAGAGTGACTGACTTCACTGTTATCAAGTAATAGGCCTATTACTAGACTGTGTGTGTGTGTGTGTGTGTGTGTGTGTGTGTGTGTGTGTGTGTGTGTGTGTGTGTGTGTGTGTGTGTGTCCAGCAGTAGTCTCCAGGACAACCAATCGATTCCTCATTATGGCTTTAACACACATTGATCAGGGTCAGTACTTCAAAGACACACACACATATACATATACACACACACATACACACATTATCTCTCTCTCACACACACACACACACACACACACACAGTCATTACAGTAACATACATTGATCAGGCAGACCTTCAGGGCCTCAGGGAGTGTCTGTAAATCAGAGTACTGATATTATCATCATTACCTGAGAGTGTGTGTGTGTGTGTGTGTGTGTGTGTGTGTGTGTGTGTGTGTGTGTGTGTGTGTGTGTGTGTGTGTGTGAGAGGGAGAGAGAGAGAGGTCCTAAAATCCACTTTGGAGCTCAACAAATCTTCACATTTCTAACCTTTTTCTGTAAAAGTCCAAGTCACTCTCTATTTGCGATGTAGTGTTCATGACATGGACATCCAAGAATGCAATGCGTTGCATTTAATGTGTTTAATGTGTGAAGGTTGCCGCTGTGCAACGCACAATGATGATGATCAGTAAGGGCCAGACCCCTCGGTTTTACTGCACATGAGGAAAGTGAGTGATTTTGGACCCAGAGGTGTCGACTACACTGGACAAGTTTTAAGCGGCTTCCTTTTTGTCTAACGTCCAATGGCGTGTAAGTTCATGCTCTCGGAGTGAAGAAACAAACTGCGTCTCAAGTTGACTAAAGCGCACACATCAAAGCTGCTGCACTGGAAGAACCGCCTGCTGGACTTAACCATCCACCACAAACATGAAGGAACGCCTAACACCGCATGCTGCTGACCAGTCAGAGCCACTAAATCTCCCAGACAGTAATTACCACCGGATAGGCATGCACTCGGGAGTGAACTTTAACATTTGTAGTTTCATTTGTTTGAGTTATGGATTGCCTGAAGGAAATTCTCGCTGAAAGTTATCACGCGGCGCTGGCTGGCACACAAATGATGTTATCTCTGATTTATGTGTCATAACACCAGCACGACGGCTCTCGCTGCAACAAATGAGGCGACGCCATCGCCATCACGACTGTATAAAAGGCACGGCGTGCACCCCTGCTCGGGCAGCTAAAGGGAATTTTGATTCATCATGAAGCTAAACTGTGTTGCACGGCACATCTGGGCCCGGAGGTGTTCTCCTTCCTCCCCTCCTCCCCCCCTCTGCAGCTTTCTAATAACGCCGTCTCTCCGCCTCGTGCTCGGGATGCTCGCGTGGACGCGAGGCTCTCCCGCTGGTGGAGTCGCTGTGATGTTAATTCAAACATGCAGGCAGCTGCTAAATGCCCACAGCTGGTAACCGAACATCCACCGTCACACCAAACGCTGTTCCTCTCTCTGTCACAGTCTCTTCATCTCTCCCCCCCCCGACCTTCTCTCGTTTCCCCTGCTGCCCTGAGGCCGGCGTCACATCGCATCACTCCGCCTTTGGCGCTCCTCCTGGCCACGAAAGCGAGGACGTCCACCTGCCAGCCGGATGCGTGCATACGCGTGCAAAAGATTTCCATCGCAATGCACGTCCTTTGCACGTTTTACAAGCTGCACGGACTTGCACAGAGGCGGTTTACTGAGAGACAACAATTGCAAAAAAAAAGAAAGGAGGAGAAAAAAGAGAGGAGGGGTGAGGACAGAAAATAGATCTAGCATGAAGTTAAATGATTGATTGAGGCAGAGTAGAAAGACAAGGTCTAAATCATTAGTGAAACCATTATCGTTGACTGCAGCTTCTCTGTCATATAAATCACTTCTTAACTCACTGCTTTACTCCACACTTATTGTGTGAGCCACATAACCGTGAAACTGCCTACGTGCTGTCTGCCTGTTGTGCTTTCAGGAGTTTATTTGAGAGACCCAAAGTGTGTGTGTGTGTGTGTGTGTGTGTGTGTAGGCGCATATGTGAGCCTTACGCGTGTGCATTTGTGTGCATGTGTGTGTTAATATTACAGCGAGCATCTGACTCGGTGTGATATGAGGTAAAGAAAGAGGGGGAGCGAGTGGAGGGTGAGGAGAGGATGAGAATAAGAGAGAGACATATAGAAAGGGGATTTAAGTGATGGATAGACAGAGGCTGGAGGATAAGAGAGGATGAAGACGGATATATGCCGATGATATGAATGATGGAGAGAGAAGAATATGTGCATTTTTAAAGAGGGAGACAAAGGGAGGAGAGGGAATGAGAGAGGAAGGGAGGCAGAGTTTGGCGTTTGGCTCTCTGCCTGCATGTGTTTTCTCATATGCAAAGCTGAATAATGAAAGGATTGGCACGCTGCGAGGGGAAGGCGATGAGGAGGAGCGACGAAGGGAAGGGAAGTGAAGAAGGGGACACATTAGATGGGAAGAGATTGAAGAAGAGGAAGAGAGGAGGAGTTGAGAGGTGATGAAGAAACAAGGAAAAGGAAAAGGAGGTGGGAGAAAGCAAGGCACAAGAGCAGATGAAAGATGATAGGTGGGGTCCATCGGACAGTGGTGAGGGGGCGGGAGGGGTGAGGAAGGGTGAGATGAGGGGAGAGGAGGAGGAGAGGAGAGGGAGAGAGCCTGGAGGGAAGAGGAGAGGAGGTAGCTGTCAGGATGATTTGAGCCTGCCCTCAGCGGACCCTGACGCTGCACTTTTCCCTTAGCAGCTGTGTGTGTGTGTGTGTGTGTGTGTGTGTGTGTGTGTGTGTGTGTGTGTGTGTGTGTGTGTTCATTTCAGACACTCCAAATAGAGATCTTGCTTTCAGAGACAGCAGTGCAGTGAGCTAACTGCTGCAAAAGGCTACAGAGTGTAAAATAAAAGAGGATTTTGTAGCCGTTCTCTGACCTTAACTATCTTGGCAGCTGCCACATGGACGAGATGAATCTGCATCTTGAATAATTTAGGCTTTCCCCTATTCTAAATTCTAAATATCCCTCCAATACGTTCTTAAAAAAACTCTCTGAGTGAAAAGGAATACATGTAAAAATGATCATAGAACTGGACTTGTTGCTGCGCGGTCACTTAAAAATGTTGATGTCTCAGTTTCATTTCCAGGGTTAAAGAAATACAGTTATAAAAAAAATACAGTTATTTGCTTTCTTGGCAAGACTTAGAGGAGAGGATCGATCCCGTCCTGAGACATGAGAGTGTATCAATCTCTGCATCTAACTCTTGGCAAGAAAGCAAATAAGCATATTTCCCCAAATTTGAAACTATTCCTTCAAGTTGCTGACTAAACCTAAAAGTGAATGAGATGTTTGACAACAACTGCAGAAAGGACTTTGCTGAGTCAGCACAAACTCTGTGATTCTCTGAAGTCGGAGGCTAAAGGTGTGCTAACGAATAAAAGTCACACCAGACAACAGAAAGCTCGAGGGATGTTCAACACACACATGTCTTTTTTGTTGTTTAGTCTGATAGATTTATGTATTTTGCATACTCTGCATGCTTTTATGTTTTATTATTTTAACATAGTCATCCCTCATTGTATTTGCTTTGTGTGTGTTGTCTTTGAGAGCCTCTGTGTTGCATGTCTTGTTTGTACTTGACTATGTATAACAGTTTTACTTAAAACATCTGTTTAACCTTAAACATCTAAAAACATCTGTTTAACCTTTTAAATGTAATCGTATCTTATGTCATTAGGTTTATTTTGTAACATCTGCCTCTCGGGACTACAGATGGAAAAATAGCCTTTTTGGCTAACTCTGGCATATTTACAGCAATGTTTTTATTAATGAGCACCGTCCCGTATCAAATAAACCAATAAATAAAAAAATAAAACATACGGCTGTTAGATTAAATAAGGTAGACATGTCTTTGAACAGTTGCAGACCTTAAAGCTTGTATCAACCGTTACCGCACATACAAAAATAAGCATGTTTGTGGACTGCATGCCCACATGGTCTCCTGTGTCCGCGTGCCAGTCCTTCACGTGGTTTTGATCTCGACGAACACCACGGCTGCAGCTGTAGTCCCGCCTCCAGCGATGGACTAGCGTGCTGCCGTGGTGCCCTGTCATGTGAAGGGAAGGGGAAGTCACGGTGGGTCGTGATTGGCCGCGGCTTCACCGATCTCAGCCGGGGCCACAGGCTTCCTTTTCATCCCCTCGCGCCGCCTCCGGCTGTCTCGTCGCACTTAAATCGCTACTGTATATGAATCCTAATGAAAACATCTCTCTCCGTCCGACCATCTCGACATCGATTTTTGCCCGCAGAGCCGGCAGAGTGCTCGACAAGATGTGATGCGTTATAGATTACAGATTACCGTCTGAAATTAGCAATCAGCGGCACAATAGATTAAATTGCTTCAACGCAGTGACATCATGGAAGAAGAAAAAAACACCCCTCTGGCTGGCAGATTCATAACAGCACTGCGTGTGTGTGTGTGTGTGTGTGTGTGTGTGTGTGTGTGTGTGTGTGTTGATAAATGTTTTCGTGCAAGACGGCTGCAACCATATCATGAGTTTTTATTATGTGATGCACAGAGGAATATGGCCTCTTTATAATGTAGTCTTTGTCTACAGACACAGTTGACTCCTTGGTCTCAACAGGATGCGTGTGTGTGTGTGTGTGTGTGTGTGTGTGTGTGTGTGTGTGTGTGTGTGTGTGTGTGTGTGTGTGTTTGCGTTCTCCTCTCCATAAACTGTGGATTAACAGCCGTTTTCGATCGCCCGTAGCTGTAGTTTGTAGTTAAGGTGGCGACTGTGGCTCAGTGGTTAGCAGGCATGTTTTACCATCAGAGGATCGGTGGTTCGATCCCCGGCTCCGCTAGGACATCTTGTTGTGTCCTTGAGCAAGACACTTGACACTTATAGCAAGTAAGTCGCTTTGGATACAATTTTAGACACTTGTGAAAAGAAACATATTGATGATGTTCATATTGAATTGAAAAAGTGGAGCAAATGAGTCAAAACTTGACATTGAGGCCGTGACACTGCGTCGGGGTTGTTGCTGACAATCACGCACCAGGTGACCACGTACGCCGCAGACACACACACACACCCTCTGCTCCTTCTCCTTGGCCTCTTTGCCCTCTGAACCCAACAGCTCAATTTCAGCCGACCACAGACACACACACTGCAGGCGCTGGCCCCCGCAGACGTAAATAGCTCTGCTCTGTAGGACACTTGTAAATAACGGCCTATTAGAGTTGAGTTGTTACCACCAACACTGTGAACATCTCACTCCTGCTGCCGTGGTTTGACTATAACTTCTGAGATAATCTAACTTGTCATGACTGGAAGCAAGTTTAAACTAAGGAAAACCCACAAACGCACACATTTAGTATGTGTGGAGCGTAATAAATAAATCAGAGACTATTGTTTCTGGCAGCTGAGCCAGATTCCCTCCTCCCTGGAAACTAGTGGACTTTTAAATGGATGGGGAAAGTAAGACGGAGAGAGAGAGAGGGAGGGAGAGAGAGAGAGAGAGGGAGACAGAGAGAGAGAGAGATGGAGAGAGAGAGAGACAGAGAGAGCATCTACTACAGCTGATCCGAGGATAAGCCTTGCAGTCTCCATGACGAGCTCATGGAGACAGAAGCATGATTTTCATTTCCACGGCACAGAGCGAGTGTGAAGTAAAACAGAGCCGAGCGGCTTCTCAACCTTTCAGCTGCTCGACAAACAGCCAGCGGTGAAATATTGATGCTTCAATTCCAACAAAGAAATGTCTGAATGATTTCAGTACATCTGAGTGGGGAGATTCAGCCATCTATAATGGATACAGCTAACTGGACTGGGAAAGCACCGGAACAGAGAAATAACAGGAGAGGGGGGTAAAGTGTGTGTGTGTGTGTGTGTGTGTGTGTGTCAGTGGTCTTGTATGTGGCTCTTTACGTTCATGGTACCCATTAGATTCCTGAGAGACAGCGGCCATGTTTCTAGGCTGCCGTGTGGGACGCATTCACACACACCATGGCGGCAGGAGAGGCCAGCAGTTTTATTTAAGGCGAAAGAAGAAGAACATTTAGATGTGTGTGTGTGTGTGTGTGTTTTGTGTGCCGGTCTTAGATAACTAGCTTCCCCCGTCTCAGCATTTTTTTGGGAAAATTAAAAAAGTCCTTGTTGATAAACTAATTGGTTTTGCTGTATAAATGTTGGACTTGTAATCATATTGTTGTATTTTGGTGTAATTGGCAATTTAGAAGCTGCAGCCGTGGCCGTGTCTGGAAAACGGATCACATTTTTTGATTCTTTACACTTTTATAATGTGTTCATTTCAATTTTGTAATATTACTTGGAACGGTGCTGGATCAGAAAGCATCGCACATGTTGCCTCGAAAAGCCCAGCGAGCCCGTTTTTAATGTTCGGATACTCTTTCATGTTCTTTAAAGTACCTTGTAAGCTATAAAAAAAAGGATTTTTACTATGATCACTCCTTCAGTAAGCTTAAATCGGATTCCCTTCTACTTGCATTTCACCATGATTTCCCAGCATGCCTGTTTTCCTTGATGTCTGTGTGCTGTATTTTCATTGCTTTCCTTCATTTTTACCGTGAAGCTGAAGCCAAACAGCCCAAAAAAACAATGATGGACACCAAACCCTCTAATCTGTGTTTTCATTCTTCCCAAAGTGTGAAACCCATCCTGGAACAGTAAATGTGTTGTGATTAGACTTTGATAATTAGAGACGGGGGGCCAAGAGAGATCCCAGAGTGGTTATTATGGGATAGCTAAAGCCAGAGAAGCAGGAGGAGAGTGGGCTGGAGTTCACCAGAAACCCAAACTCTCACCCAGAGACAGGCTGGTGGAGGATCCAAAGAGACAGGAAGAGACGTCTGGAGTAGAAATTCCTAATATAACCTCTCTTTTTACTTTTTTTTGGTGCATATCTCTTAGTTTTCTGCCCATCCAATGGCTTTAACATCCAACTATCTATCCAGCCATGCATACATTCATCCCATCTCCATCCTTGTTTTTACCTGCAGTCCAGTTTCTCGATCTCAAAGTGTGGGTTGAAGTTGAGGACGATGCGTTGCGAGGGCTCGGGTGCTGTGATGACCCAGCGGCAGTTCTGGTGAGGCGGGTACTCCAGCGGGTAGCCGGGGGTGGTGATGTAGCCGGCATCGCTGGCGTCTAAATAGCCGCCGCATGGCTCAGGCGCTGGATGGAGAGAAAGAGAGGGAGAGAGAGAGAGAGAGAGAGAGAGAGAGAGAGAAAATCATTATCACAGTCTCACACAAGAGTAAAGTGAATGCAGAAACATGTTAGAAGGTGGTCCTCGGAAATGATCAACACACTACATCACCTTGTGTAACCATCAAAGTAATACAAATCAAAGACAAACAGATGGGAGGATAAAGGGCAGACTTTTGAGGGAACTATTAGGAACTATAGGGGGCGAAGAAATAAATTACCATCGAAAGACAGAAAATTTGATTGCAAAAAGAGTTGCCGTAGAAAAGCTGATCGGATGAACCTCCGATAACAACATGCAGCAGATGTGAGTGTAGAGTACCATCGGAGTCACACAAACTCTTTCAAATGATTTTCTTTAAAAGATTTAAAGAGTTCACACTTGTGGAAACGTTCAACGCTGATAAAAATGCAGATAACGGTTGTGTTTGCAGAGACAGGAAGTGAGGAACAAAGGGGCGTGCTGTCCGCGTGGATGTAGTTGTGAGAGGTCAACGCAGCATCTCAACATACAAAGGGTCCATTCTGACCCATGAAGTCTGACACACACACACACACACACACACTGACACACACACACACACACACTGGCCCTCCAGATGCCACAGCTACTGTCACAGAGCGGATCCACTTGTCAGCGGCCAGAAGTCTGCATGGTGTCACAAACAATGCCACTCATTCACTGCTGCAGATGTTCCCCGACACTGACGGGGGACTCATATGTATCAGTGACACCCGACGGCATAACACACACACACACACACACACACACACACACACACACAACTCTACTGTATTGCATCTATGGCATCTATTGTACAGCATGCTGGCAGCCCTGTTTGATTGACTGCAGACTTTGAGTATGAGCTGAGTATGAGCTGAACTTGGTCAGTGTTTAACATCTGCAAAAACTCAAGTTAAATCATCATGCTGGATTCACTGAGAGCCATTTTTGTTAAGCCCTTCCAATATAAAGGCACAGCATGAGCCACCATCTGCCAGAAGGCCCTCATGAGAAAAGGCTGGCAGTATCCTCAAGAAACCTATATAATGTAATATAAGTAATAATATAATGCCATCTGGTGTTTAAGGAAGAATGACTTATTTTAGACATATCTCAAGTGTAGTTTTGGTGAAGGGAGAAAACTACAAACACATGTGTTGTTTCCTTTGTTCAGGAGAACATTCATTTGACAGAGAACTACTTAATCTGTAAAACTGCAAAGTGTAAGTTTTAATTATTTGTATTATTCAACCTTGATTTTCCAACTGAGAAAAATAAATCTCTTTCTGGAGGGAGTCCTGGACAAAGACGGCGGCACAAACATAATTAAATCAAACAGAAAATGACATCACTGGCTAAATAGTCCGTAATAATAATAATAACCCTGTTTTATAAACCAACATTTTGAAGTTAAAAGCACTTTCACCAAAGGATTCGAGGGATGACGTACAGTAGAAAACATTTTCAAACACGTATTTTGGGCTAATGATGAGCCAGGTCATGCTCATAAAAAACAGCTATGGCTGTCGGCCGCTTGCTGGGAAGAATTCGGCCCGGTGAGCAACCTCTTAGATCACTTCCTGTTGACGAGAGGAAGAAACACAACACAAGCGAGCCTCCGACGGCCTGTATCGTGGGTTCAATCAGGGCTAAACGCCCCTCAGGAAACCTTCCTCGTGCAAACAGAGAGAGGAAGAAGAAGTGTAACTTCTTGGTCTGTGCTGCGTGACGCTTTATTTATTGCCACTGTGCTGAGTTGGGTGACATCGCCAAGTCAAACTACTCAGCAGAACACCACATATCTCACCGCTATAAATAGAGCGGCTACTGTAAGCCTACTCCGAGAGGAGTCGCACACCCAGACACGAACACACACACTGCATAAACACTCTATCAGACACCGCATTCTGAACAAAATAAAAACAAGCATCTCAAATCTCTTCTTCTTCTCCTTTTTTTTTTTTTATCATGGCTGCTTACAAGCCCACCGACTGACACACACACACACACACACCGACGAGTCAGGATGTGAGGATTAGAGCGCAGGTCAATACACACAAAGTGATTGACACTTTGGCATCTATATCTGGTGTCTACCTCACGCTGCCTGCAAGTAATTCACGATCACCCCTCGGCATCGCTCGGCCTCCGCCAGCCTGCTGTGAGCCAACTAGTCGTGTCCATCTCCCGCTATCTGTTTCCAGTCTCCCTGGTGACACCCAGTAATACAGGGGTAGGGTTACACGGCCTGTGTAACCCGGCCAGATGCATTTCATCTCAGCACCACCTGGATTAGTGTTTAACCACCCGGGAATCTCACAGCAGCATCAGCCAAACACCACTTTTAGCACATGGCGCACCCGCCGAAAATCCGGCATATATGCTTCACGCGTTCTCGGGGGTCGTTAGAGAAATGTCGCCGGTTCGTAACCAAATTGGTCGGGGACTCGTAATGCATGCTTAGTTGTTGTTACTTAGTCGGGATAGGTCTGAAAATGTGTGAGTGCAAATGTGTTTTCATTAGATTCAGTCCCCAGATGAGACTCTGAAAGAGACAGTGGGGGTTAATTATTTCCTTCACACACCAGTGGAGACGCAGTATCGGGGGTGGACACAATAACACGCACAGGTATACGAGTCTATCTGTGTTATTCTCATATTTTCTGTTGTGAAAAAAATGTGTTGCCATGTCGGCGTCGTGCTTTTCTTCGTCTGTTTGTGCAGTTTTCACGTTTTCACTCAGACCGGCGGCGTGCTCCTCTCCCGTGTTCACCTCCGGCGTGCAGCCGGTGAAGAGTCTGACGGATAAGGCGGGCGTGAAGGAGCGGCGGGCTGTCGGCTCCGCTCGGCGGCTCAATCAATCTCCAGACACGCAAAGTCGGTCGGCGTTTTTCACCTCCAAGCAGGGCAGGAAGTGACACACAAACAGAGGCGATGAGGGCATGGATGACATCACTTCCTAAACGCACGCTGCACATATGGGGGAGGAGTCTAGGTTAAGGTGAGGCGACACAACTACTGGGTTCGGTTTAGTTGAAGGTTGTGGTGAAAAGAAGTGATAATTAAATCCACGTTGACCTCTGGCTTCACCGGCCTTTTTTTTTTTTTTTTTAGCTCCGCCCATCCGCCGCAGCCTCTTTACACTACGTCACCTGTACGTCCTAATTGCCTGAACGGAAGAGCCACTAACGACGTTTCCTCACCGAAAGAAAACACAACGCCTTTCCTCCTCTTGACCCCAGACTCAACCTCACCAGCATCTCCAGGGAGGTTGCATTGAGACCACATATCCACAATAATAATAATAACAAACACAAACTCTGTCTTGGACGTCATTGAATTCAGACCACGCACGCACACACACACACACACACACACACACACACACACACACACACACACACACACACACACACACACACACACACACACGGAGCAGTAAACGGTGCTAAGCAGTGCTATAAGACAGGTCACTGCATTATTTATGTCTCTCCACCACGTTTAGTATTGCATCCTGATAACACCTATTCAGCAACTTTTCCCCCACATGCGCATACCTCACCGGAGATGCATCCATACAGAGATGTAATAAAAACTTGCATGCGCAGCAACATGCACACACACACACACACACACACAGAGAGCCACAGTCGCACACAGTCACGAACAAGAGGAAACACGCACAGGCTTCCAGTTGGAGCTGCTTTGAGGAATTGAACTAGATCCTTGTTTGTTGTCCCCAAATGCAAATTTCCTGACCTTGTTTTGTTTTTTTAGCTCTCTATCGCAGATTAATTTCCCCTCCAATAGGGAGTCTGATCTGACTCTAAAGAGGCACTTCTCAACGTGTCGCAGTGAGACCATACCGATGCATTCATTTTGATTGGCCGGAGCGCATAGTGAAAGCATTAGTGGTTTAGTAAGTGGTTGAGCGTGAAAGTGAGCAAGCTTGCCTCACCCAGCTAACCAGAGAGCGTATGGGAAACAGGGCTGTTGTTTGTGGGATCAACTGATTGTCCATCAACACTGGCTCCAATAATTCACATTCTCCTCATTGTGACCTTGATGCAAAAAGGTCCCTGAATTTATCAATCAATATGCTCCATCTGCATCCCCGCCTGAGGGGGGAATGCAAATGATCCGCATTGATTTCTATGCATTTCTTACTATTCAGAAAGCATTTTCAGTAGGATGGAGTCAGTTCCTGCAGTGTGAAGCACTCAGAAAACGCTTGGGGCGTTGTTACCTTAAACGGTAGAAAGAAATACATTTGTAGCCGTGTCTTTGGGGACGTGAGAAACACTGAATATAACAGGCTGAAATGTCTTCTTTGGATCGCAACCAAGGAGCTTTTAGTCATTGAAACCTGGGGAACCTCAGGAATGGACAGAGAGAGAGAGAGAGAGAGAGAGAGAGAGAGAGAAGGGAAGGAATGAGGAGGCCGAGCAGGAGGAAAGAAAGAAAGTGAGCACAAAGCCAGAACATCTGTCTCTCATCATCTGAAAAGAGAAAGTCAGCAGCTGAGAAAAGCTCACTGGACAGAAAATACCACTCTCTCCCACACACACACACACACACACACACACACACACACACACACACACACACACACAAACAGGTGGGGCAGTGCTTTACTCCAGGTGCCCTGTCTTAAGCCACAGTGGAAAACTACAGCGAGAATAGAGATGTGTAAAACAGAGAGAAGGATGGCAGACGACTACAAAGAGTCTGAGAGACGAAGAGTGATGGGAAAATGGAGAGAAGAGAGAAGAGGAGTCGTTAAAAAAAAGAGAGAAGGATGAGAGTTTGAAACAGAGGAAGAACTGATATGAGAAGAGCAAAGACATAGCGGATCTACGGGGCTTAAGTGAGAGGGGGAATATGACAGCGGATAAAGGAAGATATGGAGAAAGATCAATAACGGAGTAACAATGACTAAGTGAAAAGCTAACGGAGGGAGAACAGGGGACAGAAAAGGAAGGAAACGGTAGAAGGATGTTAAAGTTTGACTGGAGAGGAAGCGTCGCAGGTTAGATGAATTGGTTTGGGACGCGTCCGGGCATGTCCACGGGCAACTGAACTACCAACAGCTGCAACGTGCACCGGTTCACTGTGATAAAGGATTTGTGATCAGAATAAATGGAAATGTGTGCAGGCTGAGTCCTACAAATTACACGTCCGAATGCGTCACACAGAAGCCGGTTCGAATCCCGCTGTGGGCAGAATGACATCATCCGCCCGTGCCTTTCCAAAAGCATAACAAATCTCTGTTGAAAAAACAAATCTGCTTTTACGACGTGACAATGTGACACGTGTAAGGCCTGACCTCCTGCCGGCGCCGACTTTGTTGCTCTCTAACCGCCGCCCGCCGCCGGTGGGCTTTGTGACGCGAGCGTAAACACATGTCATCTTGGAAACCACTCTGTTGCTTTCCTTGGGAAGACAGTCTCATATTAAACTATAATCACAGGAGCCTTTAAAGGGCACTGCTATCTGCCTGCGATGGCCCCGTGGAGCTGAAGGGGCCCCCCATCTGATCGGGTCCTTAATAACTTCAGCTGACATGCTGTTTATACAGTCCCACCCAGGTTCAGCTTTAATCATTCCATCGAGCATGGGGGTCAAGAGCGGTGCTGCGAGTCATTCACAGCTCTGTATGTTCGGGCCTCACGTCTCAGTGAGCGGGGCCTCGCTGTAAAACGCTGTGTGCTCATCTAGTCTATGAAGTTAAATAGATTCTGGTACAGAAGGTTCCTGGCAGCCGGAGAAAAGGTCTTCTTCAGAGTCTTATCATACAATAACCATAACCCTGTCGCAATCTGTTCTGTTACTCTGTCTCTCAAGGCGTCAAATAGCGAAGCAAAGTCATGTGGTACCGGCACAGAGCGGCACCGTACGAGACGCGCCGGGCTTTGGACTAATTCTAATGTAAACCAGCTGTAATTATTAGACGTTCAGAGCGGCTGCCGCACTGAAAGCAGAGAGAAAGTCACCGGGAGGGATTAAACAAGAAACTGTGACTTTCACAAAGGAAACCGGTTTGTAAGTTCATGTGGACAGGTCTGTCTTTCAATCAGAGGATCGGGGGTTCGATCCCCAGCTCCGGGGAGCTTAAGACTCTTAACCCTAATTGCTCACCGTTGCTGTGTCTACTGTATAGCATGTAAGTCGATTTGGATAAAAGCCCCAGCTAAATGAAATGTAATGTAATGAAATGTAATGTAATGTCACTGCTCATCACTAACACCAGTTATATAACAAACGTTGGTATTTTCATAACTAAAAGCACTTATTTTAACCAAGAATCTTTTACAAAACCATAACCATAAACCTACAACGCTTATTTTGAACAGAAACTTGAAACGTGGTTCAGAAAGACTTTGCTTCAAACCTTTACCAATAGATTTATCATCCTAATAAACTAAAGAGTCCATTATGAAGAATTTGAGTTGATCAGTGGAATCTAAATCTTGTATTTTCCTTTCAAAGATTGTAGAAGCAAAAGCCTTTTAAGATTGCATGAATGAAGTCGATCTAACAAACCGTGTGAATGGATTTCAAACAGTCGATCTTTATTCTCGTCCAGGCAGAAAGAAGAGAGGATGAGAAAACACAGATTGAAAGAGTCAGTGTGAACAGACGAGAGTAAAAACAACGTAAAAAAAAAAAAAAAGATTTCCCACCGTGCAAAGCGGGCGAACAGACGGCGAGGGAGCTTTCCTAATCGGAGCGAGGGAAAACACCGACAGAGGGGAGGTGTGGAGAAAGAGACGGAGCGTCCTATTAAAGCAGAGGTGAAGAGCCATGAAAAGAGGAAAACAAGGGGGATGATTCAGCGTGAAGGGAGGGAGCGAAGAAGGAAAACAACCTGTGGCCCGGCACGCCGGCGCTCCGGAGGGACGGCCGAGGACACGCAAGGCTCGGCTCACGCGCACAAACAGTCTTATTTGTCCGGGAGACGGCTTCCAAAAGGAGCAAATGTCCTCATTTGAAAGATGCCCATGATCCCTCTTTCCCTCCGAGGAAAACGGGAACGCTCGCTCGCCCACCGAGCTCCCTTCCTCTCTAATTACTCCAGTCATTACCAACGGCCAATGAAGACGCTGGAATACTAACGCTTTACTAATGACATGATAACTGTAATTAGAACATCCTGCTGGACCCACTAATTGTCCTTTCCCTTTTACAGACGAGAGAGGGAGAGACTGTGCCGAAGGTTAATTTGCTTAATGTTTATTCGCTCACTGCAAACTAGGTTGTTGCCAGTGGACCGGCCCCACTGTTGTTCCACCGCTATTATTCTAATGACGGGGAGGCTAATGTCCTCTCGTTTGATTTCTTTTTTTTTTAAGTGGAATGGCTAATGTATTTTCTTGAGGACGTTTCCTGAAAAAAGGAGACGAGGTACACGGCAGTCTGAATGTCTGAACCACGAGATGAATGAGGATAACCTGGAGGAAAGCACCTGCTGCCTGCAGCATCACTCAAACGATGTGTTGAAGAAGGTCTGCACACGAACACACAAAAGACTTCCATCTACCCATCTGCGTGTTTTAATTTGACTTCCTGGATATATTGCATGACTCCTTTGTGACAGAAATCGTCCGATTTCTTCTACGGTGAGAGGAAGGAATCCGGTATACATATATATAGATGATAAATCTTTGCCACTGTAATGTAATTTAATTCTCAAGATAACCATTCAGAAAATAGCCATTTGCCTAAATCAGAGTATTTCTTAATACGGTGCTTTGCCTTGGCCACAGCCCCCCTGTGCTCGACAAAGGGGAGGAATAAATCCGGGTTGGTTTACTGCAGGTGGCTCCACTCAACTACTTCTTCACACTCTGCTGCTTTCCTCTTATTTCACTAATGCCCTCTCATGTTCTCTCGCTCACGGTTCCCTCGCTCTCTCTCTCCATCTTTCTCCTACTCTCCATCTCTGCTCACTCGTTCTCTCTTCACTGCTCCCTCGTTTCAGCGGGCGAGCCACATCGGCGAAGCCTTTCTGTGTCAGCGAGTTCTCAAACCAAATCTGATAATACAGCAGTGATTTAGCACCAACAATCATGAGGGAATTATGACAAAATATGGGAAACACAGAGACAAGCGTGTATGGATGAGCTGATTTCAGCTTTTACAGAGCAAAAATACATTTGGCTCCTAGTATTGTTCATTAACTCGCCATAATAGAGTGATGCATTTCTGAAGTCTTTATATGCACTGAATAATTAACCATGGAAACACACAATTACAGGGAATGAAAGAAGTTCACATTAATGAAAAAAACAACAATATCTCTAGTTTTTCAAAGGCAAAGTAAATTGCACAGAACGACTGCGTTACAGGCAGTTCGCCGATCCATTATGTAGTGAGCTAAAACCGGGTACAACCCCACCGCTGAACGAATGACACGGATGGTTTGTTTTATTGATGGCCAATTGAAGCCTACAAAGCATTATGACCTCCACCAATGTAACATTTAATTATTACAAGCGGCCCCACGGGGCAACACCGCACCGGCTTGAGTTGGATGTGGGACGAAGGCTCCGGGCTAGAAAATAACTAATGCATTAAGAAACCTGGTCTCAAAAGTCTATATATATGAAGTAAATGATTACATATATGCACAGACTGGCTGTCAAAAACAGTCCTTAAAACCAGTCCCGAGTGCATACCTGTGGGCCGGTCACCCCCACTGCTGCAGCCTCACACACTGTGCATCGCAGTGAGCCGGCTTCATCATCCAGCACATCTCAGCAGAGACACTATGGAGGCAGACAGCTGGTCTTGAGTGGCCAATTATGTCCGTTTATCTCCCTCGCAGGCACAGCTGTGATCAAACGGAATGAAGAAACAGGATCAAACAGCGAGGCTAAAAAATCATTCTTCCGTTCCCTCCGCCTGTTTCTGTCTCTGCTGCTTCCTCCCCCTTTACTTCCATCCCTCCCTCCCTCTATCTCTCTCTCTCTATATATATATATATATATATATATATATATATATACACACACACACACTTCTCGGCCTCAGTATGCCTTGCTCATATCTCCGGAGACAGCGCCGCAGAGGCATCTGTAAAAGTTTCATCCTGATGCTGAGCCAGTGTGTGGACTCCAGTGGCTCTCTGGGAGACCTCAAAAGGGATCAAGTCCCCACAACAAAATGAGGTATATTGTCAGAATAAAATAACAGAATATCCAAGACGAAGTCATGGAGAAAAGCAGAACTACTTACAGGGAAAGATTGTGGTCATGGTTTTAAAAAAAGAAAGCAGTGATGACTGGTGAGAGGTGGAAGAGAAACCAAGCACCACGACTTCCCTTTGGATGTGTGCTGTTCAATAGAACCTCAGCCACACTTCCTGTGATAGGAAATGTACTCATTTTAAGCTGTTGATCAAATAAAAGGTGGTTGTTTGCTTGGATAAGAAACATTTTTAAACGCTTCAGATTTTGCATACAGTGCCAGCAGTTATCCATTACATGTGAAGAGGTAAACACCTTGATGTTCACACAGCATATCTCCTCACATCTCACAGCCTCCACTGTTCTCTCTGTGTGCTGTTTTGTCCTCAAACACAACATTTGGCAGACGGGCGGCTCAATCCAAGTCATGAGATCTGCAAAAAAGCCCCGGCTCGGCTCCTGAACAAGCCCTAAATCAATAAAACCTAGAATGCAACCAACTTCTCCACAGATGCCCTATCTCAATTCCCTCTTTTGTAAATTGTGCACACACACACACACAACCACACACATGTATCTCAAAGCAGGAAGTGGGTCTTGAGGAGAGATTAGAAGAATTGATTCAGACAAGTTATCAGTCTTTTTTTTGTGTTGTTGCATCAACAGCTATGAGAAAACTAAAAAGATTGTTTTTGCTTCTAAATCCATGAAAGGAAGAAAAGTCACACTATGACGTAGGTCTTTTCTTAAAGATGAGTTCATGCTACAAACACTCCTGGTTCCCTGCACACCTGTGGTCGGTATAAGTATTGCTGTCTTTTCACCAAAAGCACCGACATGACTTCCTCCTTCTGTGCAGCAGAAGGTCAGAAAGCAAAGGAGTGTTCTGGTCTTCGCCCTGTGCGTAAAGATCGTCCGCATACGCACACAATCACGTCCAAAGACCTCCGTTAAACGCATCGGACCCGCGCAATGAGCGCACGCCTTCGCCTCAACGCAGCTCCATCCCCTCCGCGCACAACGGACCCCGGGAAGCCAGATCCTCCGCAGCCTCGGAGCTCCGGAGCGCCGCTGACTGGACCCCGGATTCACCTCTTCCACAACCGATACACGATTCAAAAAGGGGCGCCCTGCTGCCCGGAGCCGACTGCCTCGAGGGGAATATCTTTCAAGGAATGTAATGAGACTGCACCACAGTGAGATAAACCCCAGCGCGGCAGAGACCCTCTTACAGACCACTGGCACTGACGTTAGTCCCGATATGAATGAATAGTGCTGGAACAGCTCTCATGAGAACAGTCATTGATTCCGCTGAAGATAGAATCAACAACATGTGTTTAAGATATTTACGACACAAGACAAGATCCCAGCATCCTTCAGTTATTAATAAACTTGTTTTTAAGACGGAGTGAACCCAGCAGTGGAGTGGGACGATGGGAACGTTGTGGTTTTTGGAAAGTTGACCGCGTTAGAAATGAAGGGTTTTATTGGATTATTATTTATTTTGTTAATATTGAGTTTACGTTGATGATGCATGTTGTTTACTTTCGGTATTCCCGAGAGTTGCCCCAGCGGGATGGGTCACTGCTGGAGTTAAAAGAAGACATCTCCCGCGGCACTGTGACCAAAGCTTCAAATAATGACTGTGTTCATTTTGACATGCATTACGAATTTAGTTTTTTTAACGGAGAAACACCACATCTCTAATGTGTTTCATAGATTCCATACGTGGGATGCAGATTGAGAAAAACTTATCTTTAAAAAAAGAAGCGGTTTAATTCCAATTTACCAGTTAGGTGTGACAGTGTGATCTGAGCGGGCAGCGCAAGTGTCAAACTCACCTCCTTCCTCCGCTCTGACCGCTGAAGGCACGAGAACCGCCAGTAAACATCCACAAAGCCATATGAATAAATCCATCTTTCCCCCTCGGATGTGGAGAAATACACCTCTTCTCTTCCTCTGTGGGTTCAGTCAGTTTATCGGAGTCAACGCTGCAGTCCAGAGTCCTCTTTTCTGTTTCCTTCCCACACTTCTTTATTTATTTGGAGCGCAACACAAGTCGTGGCTAAAATCCTCCACGAATGGCAGATCGCGTCCACCGGGCTCTCCAAGAATATCGCCCCTGGTGAAACGCTACTATTTGTACGAGAATTGTCAACGTGTGCTTCTTCTTAAAAAAACTATCAAAAAACAACTTATTTGAGCAAATTGAGCTGATCAAGCTGCAATATCTACTCTAAACACATCTTCAAAGCTTCACAATCCATCGCCGTGCGCTCAGTGTCCCCAGTCAGTCACAGCGCGCGTGGGAATAAAAACCTCGCTGACAGACGAAATCATGAATTTCAAAACAAAGTAGAAATCACCGGGTGAAACCACCAGGAGCCAACAGAGGCATTCAGCTTTTTACAAAATACAAAAAAAAAAAAAAAAAACTGAAAAAAGAGTTTCCTCTTCGTCTCTCGAAAATATCCGAATATCGTGTGCTCTGGTTCTCGCTCCAGAATTGAGCATTTACGTGGTCAAAGCACATGTGATTAGGAAAGTTAAAAAAAAAAATCGATTATCCTCCTAATAAACTGTTTCGATAGCAGTCCGTTCTTGCGCAAATTAAAAACAACACAAGATCTCTCCGAGGAGGCAGCTCCGGCGTGCGTGCGTAAAGCTGATCGGCAGAAAAGGAACGTGCTGCCTCTCCGCTCTCCTCCAGCGAACTGTGCGCTTCTTCGCTGAAACGCGCTCTTGTATGCCCGCTGCTCTCTCACTCTCTCTCTCTCTCTCTCTCTCTCTCTCTCGCTCTCTCTCTCTCTCTGACGTTCCGTATATGTCTCTCTCTCCTCTCTCAGCGCGCTCCTTCCCCTCCGCTCTCCGCCGGGCTTGTGGCAGCGAGCAGGACTGCTCACTCAGTCCCCTGTCTCGGCGTGCGTGCTCGCCATGCGCGCGAGCTTGTATCGGATTACAGTAGGCACCTCGGCCCGCCTCCATATAGCCCCTGACTGATTAAAGAGCAGTTTCATCTCCCTACCACTCCCACTCCCTCTCTCTCTCTCTTTGCCTCACCCTCTCTTACCTTTCTATATCTCTCACACTCTCTCCCCTTTAATTCATTAATATTATTATATTGCACGTTTCCTTCCACTGTCCTCTCCTCCAGACACTCCTTTTATTTCTCTCTAATATAATAGAGAATAAAGGGGGGGGGGGGGGGGTGGAAAAAGGAAAAACCGGGAATGGAGACCCACAGCACAGCTTTATGAGCTTTAGTAGTGCTGGGAGCTTTAAATGGGACCTGGTGCTGCTTTACAGCATCACAGTGGAAGCACAGGTCCAAACTGACAAAGTGACAAAAATGTAAAGGAATCAGATGAGTAACTTAGTTATTGATTACCTAAATTAATTTACTACTTTTCTGTGAAAAACGCACTAGTCATGCAGTAAAAGCCATTGGGCAATAATGACTGAGCACTTGGTTGCAAAAATGCACACACACCTTTGTGTGCACACACACACGCACAATATCACACTCTCTGCAGGACAGAGAAAAAAGGTGTTTACCAAGGGCACGCTGGTCACTGGTGAATGGAATCTAAATAAGGGGAGAAAGACAGACAGCAACACAACGTACACACCCGAAGAAACGGGGTTGAAGGGCAAATAGCCAAAGAGTAATTTAATTTGAGGGTTTCTGTACCCTTTAACTCTTTTTCTTTAAATCTGTGCTATATTTGCCCATCTCTTTCTCAGTAGCATGCAGGGAGGATGACTGTGGGAGGCGGGGTTTAGGGCCTGAAGCGACGCCAAAGCTTGTGGTCTGAAAAACTAACCGAACCGTGGCTCTCGCTCGGCCTTCCCAGGACACACCCTGCAAACACACACACACACACATGCACACACAGATGCACACACATGTCGGCCATAATGACACAGCTGAAGTTGCCAGAGACCGCAGTGAAAATCACGTTGTGCATCGAGTTATCTTGTGGGAAGAAGAAAACCCTTTCAAACGTATTTTTCAACAAAACGTATTTGACAAGAAAATCACAGAATGCAGTTTTTTTAATTATTTTTTTTACATGTGACAATTATTTACAGCCCTTTGAACTTTTCTGAGAACAGGCGATCTTACGTCACTGATCACAGAGCTTACCGATCGGCTACATCCTCACTTCCTGATCCGGTTTACTTTTACTGGCAGTGATTACCAGTATAGGCAGGTGAATCACTGGTCCCACTCAGGTCAGTGGCATGTGACACACACACACACACACACACACGCAGGCGCAGATACACACCATCAAACTGTCACTCAGATGTGTCCTAACATCTCTGGAGGTCTGAAGGTATTAAGTTCTTTTTCCATGACAGGTCTGAGTGTGTGTGTGTGTGTGTGTGTGTGTGTGTGTGTGTGTGTGTGTGAGTGTGTGTGCGTGAATGAGAGTCACCCCACTCATTCCTTGGGTCCCTTTAGTCGTTCGACCCCCGTAACCTGTCCTCCTCTCCCCCCTCGCTCCCCTCTTCCTGTGTCTTTCCACTGAAACTAAACCCTTCCAGGCCAACTGGAACGTGTCAAGTGATGAGCGGCAGAGCAACGTGCTAACGTCGATGTAGCGCTCCACTTGAGCGGTTAGAAGTGTCTCATTTTTGAGCGATGGAGAACAGGTAGACGCCCCCGCTGTTGTTGTTGAACAGAAAATCTGTGTTAGTTAAATCCTTTAATCTTGAAAATGTCACATTTTTAGAAGCAAAAAACAGTTTTTTTGGTACAATGGTGTTTAAAAGATTTCCAGTGCTTCATTTGAAGTGAAATAATGAAAATAGTTGAAAATTGAAGTCCAAGCTTTGGTCTCGCATAGGAAGAGAGCATGCTGAATGCAAAAAATAAATAAAAAAAGTCTGCAAACAACCTCTGAATCATCTGAATTCGCACCAGCCCACCACATGGACCCAGGCCTTCTGGACCTCTTCTTCTGTCGAACTTGAACAGTATGTTGTGGAACTAGGATATGCTAATCCACGACACCTTTTCATGCTCGCCAAGCAGCGGACATAAGTCACCACTGACATCACTGATCATCTATTTTAGGGAGATGGGCATTGATGCCCAAACGTGCTTTCTAACCCCTGAAAACCACCTGCAGCAACATGACATCATACATGTCACGCTTGGCTGCATGCAGGTAAACGGTCCATCTGGAGAGCAGAAGAGGTGGAACCCATGGGCTACCATCTGACGACGATTTAGCTTTTTTTTATCAGCTTGAAAGCAGCTCGTGGACCGGCTACATGTCCGGTCCTGCGTGGACTGTTGCTCACGGGACTGCAGATGATGTGCACAGGAGAGGAGGCCTCATCCCGCTGGCCGCCGCCTCCAGAGGCTCCATCACCGATGGGTTCAGAGACTGAGCCTCACCTGGCACGTGTGAATGCATTCAAATGAAAAGGTTTTTGAATGTGTGTGTGTGTGTGTGTGTGTGTGTGTGTGTGTGTGTGTGTGTGAGTGTGTGTGTGTGTGTGTGTGTGTGTGTGTGTGTGTGTGTGTGTGTGTGTGTTGCAACAGAGCTGTGAAGCCAGCAGAGGGTAAGGTGATCCTCGCTCTGCGTCGGGGGGAAGAACTGGTCTGCTGGCCATGTCCACACCTCACCAGCAGACTGCATCCTCTCTCTCTCTCTCTTTTTCTCTCTCTCTTTCTCCTGGTCAGTTGATTTGATGAAAGATTTGATGAACTCAATTCTTTCATTTTATCGCTTTCCACATTTAGTTTTTCCCAGCGCCATCCCTGTTGTGTTTCTGTCATATTTGCCACCTGTTCAAGCCAAACTTTTCCTTCCTCGTTCACTCGTACCTTATTTCATATCACATTTTCCATTTTCTTCCTTTTTTTTACCCATTTATTTGTCCTTTTCATTTCATTTCCTGTCCTCTCTTCTCTCCACACGTTGCCATTCTCCACTCTCTTTTCCCCCCTTTCTGTCCCTCCAGGGGCTAAGTGGGTTTCACTTCCAGGAGTTCAGAAATGCAGACCAACTGCCTTGAGACCCAAGACCCCCCACGCACGAGGCTGTTTTTCTTTCTCGATAAAAAAAATAGAAGAAGCAATATCAGTGTTTTTGTAAAGGGCCCCCGAAAGCAAATCTCCTCTAAAAGCCCCTGCTCAATAAGGTCAGCCTTGGCCACTGGAAACAAAACCCAAACTAATAAAAGCCTCTATTTGACCGAATTCAGTGACTAAAAACACTGACTTCAAATCCGAGGTCCACTCTGAACTTATATTGAAAATAACTTCAAAACAAATCTCGAGGAATAGAAACTGTGCCATTCAAAACACGAGGAGTCTTTGCAGGAAGTCTTCCACCTTGTTCACAACAATATTAGCTTTTAGGAGGATTCCTGGAATAATGGCAGACAAGCTGAATATGAAACGTGACATAATAACCCCCTGCTGTACAGCCATCATACAGATGTGTGTGTGTGTGTGTGTGTGTGTGTGTGTGTGTGTGTGTGTGTGTGTGTGCGCATAGCCCCAATGAGACTCAGTAATGTAAGTACCTCCAAAGCAATCACCAAAATGTTAGCGTCCCTCCGAGGTTTCCTCCCGATCACCACTTCACCCGGCGCTCGGCTCCCTCCATCCATCTTTGAGGTTAATGGCACATGGAGGATGCGGAGATCTCAGAGGGACCAGCAGCTCTGCACCCATCGACCTCTCCTCCCTTCTGTGAGTAAATGTGTGTGTGTGTGTGTGTGTGTGTGTGTGTCCGTGACTAACTGGGCGCTGTATTCGCCCTGAGTACGGGTGTGCGTTGTGTGCGTTGTGTGCGTTGTGTCAACTTGTTGCCGTCTCCGGACTCCGGGGACGTTGCCGCTTCCAGTTTTTCAACACTGTCCAATTTCCTGTTCAGCATCTCTCCCGGCTCTTGTTTCCTCTTCTCTTTAAGTGTCGTACATTTAGAGCAAAAGCAGAGTTCAGAGGAATCTAATCATTGGAAAAACAATATTCTACATATTATCATACCCTGACATAATTCATATTTATATGTCCCCTCCCACATCTTACAAACAGACACATTCTCGCACAAAGAGTCAATATTTCTGTGTGTGCATACATCACCCGTGGACTGACCACATTTATCTGGACAGATATTTCATCTCCGGTGGAAATACTCAGTAACGCAAACTGACACACACACACACACACACACACACACACACCCTCCCCGTGGCCTCATCAATAAGCCATATTAATGAGCAGGTCTTACGGGAAGCGAGCCTCAGTAAATTAGTACGTCAACAGTTAACGTGGGCTGCGCTGACACACTCATTTACTGCAGGGGCAGAGCTGAGACATGCTTCAGACACACACACACACACACACACATCTGAGAAGATTTACACATACGCAGAGAGGCACACCCGCGCAGCCAGAGAGATGAACGTGTGAAGAGACACACACACGTCACGCGAACACGGAGCTGACAACATACATGTTAACACTCTGTGCATTACCCTGCTGTGTGTACATTTGTGCGTTGCGCGTCGGGCCGTCGGGGCGTCGTGTGCGTGTGTGCGTTTCTGTGTGGGTACACAACTAAGTGGTGATAATCACAGTACAGCCTGTGGAGCCTGCAGGGAGTCCACTCAGCTATTAGCAAGGACACAGAGGTGCTAGAGAGAGACAAATATATACACAGCCACACACACACACACACACACACACAGACACACACACACACAAACAAGCACACTGATACATAGACACATACAAACAAGCAGAGTCCAGGGATCGCAGTGGGTGAAAAATGCTCTTTCTAATAACTTTATCATCGAGCTTTATCGCTCCATATCTTCTTTTTCCCTTTTCGTTCCCTCGATCATCGAACTCTCTTTTTCCCCTTTTCTGCGTTTTCTCTCAGCCTCTTTCATCCCTCTCCCTGTGTGTGGCTGTAGATAAGGACGTCCTCTCTGGATGTTTGACTCCACAGCTGCAGCAGTTAGCGGCTCAGTGTTCCTCAGAGGAGAAATGACAGGTACAGCAAAGACGTCAAACCCGACTTGGTAACTACTCGCCAGAGTCTTCTAATTGAAATGTTACTGCGCTTTCGGAGGAGGTCTCAATATCAAAGTCGTGGGCTCACACCGTAAGTGTTCAGTATCTTTACACGGGACTCGATGCCACATGGATTGCGCGTTCTCACAGCTGATGATGACGCATTAAAATTGCCGGCGGTGATTATAAGACGATAAGATGAGTTTGTTGGGAGTTAAACCGCAGAGGCTCCTTTACTGCAGCACAATGCAGGAGCTTCAAGTTTTTAGGTTAATGGATAAAGACACGACATTGGAGAGCAGTAGGTTGTCTATTATTGTATTATTGCAATAATTGGCTTTTCCGTTCTCAAAGATATGCATTACAAAATAGAATAGGAAAATGCAATGATGCAAACATCGTAGTACCAAAGCTATTACCCCAATGAGGTTGTGGGCGGGACCCTTTCCCCCCAAGTCCGGACTCTTTCTGAAAACCTCAATATTGTCACTTTTTCATTGAGACTCAAAATGAATTATGTGAGCGGCTTTTAGCAGCTGCATCTACAGTCTAAAAATGTGAAATATTTTTAAAAGCCTCACAGTTGTTCAGTTTAAGACCAACGATAACGTACCCGTCACATGCTGTGATACCAGACTTCACCACCAACCAGGAAGTGGTAGGACCCCAGACATCAAGAGCTGCCCATGACCATGCCTGTGTTTATAAGTCCTGTTACGAGGGTGCAGAGTTGAATAAATCATTGGTTACACCTGCTTATACTCATATTTCGTGGCTACGTAAAAGTTAATTGTTTGAAAGTCTTGTTACAGATTAATTACATTTTGATATTGAATGTTTTTCATGCAAAGTCTTTTCTTATTTACATTTTGATGATGAAGATGAAGTTTAGATATAATAAATAGATCTATCAAAGCCCATCTCCTTCCCCATGAAGCTTTTTGTACGACGACCTTGTCCGATCTTTGACCACCTTAATCTCTAAGAGGTGCGGAAATCCAACCTTCCATGAACTAGGCACAGCTTTAGCTATTTAAATATGCTCTATACGAGATTTGGAGCATCTCTATTGACTCTCAACAGCTCTCAACATGGCCGCGGCTTGCAGCTACCGGTGCGAACAGCTCTTACAGTGAAAACCACAACAAACCTGAAGGGGAACCGGAGGTTGGGTGCTACGCTTCCAGAGATGTCGACGAAGCAAAGAGGGAGAGGGACTTCCTCCTCTGCTGAGGTAGACATTAACCCATTATATCTTTAGCTAGGACATAGCTGTGTGTTGCTATATTAATCAAAAATAGCAACTTTAAGGCTTTTATGACACTCTTTATGCAAATTTGAAACACAGGCACAACGTGTGGTGACGGGAGTGTGTGTTCCCTGTCCCTCTCCAATTGACATTTTACAGTTACATGGTTTCGTCGTGAGAGCGTTTAGCACCATCAGTCACTGATAAGACTCGACAGCTTCAAGTAAAGAGAAGAAAGACGGGAGAGTAGAGAAACCCCCTTCACACCCCTCCTCCCCCCCTATTGTTTTGTACACTCTTTTATTATTCTAACTTCAGATCAGGTCACTAGTCACACCATTCATCTCTATTTGAGGCACCAGCTGTAGAATTTCAGTAATTGGAACTAACTGTACTTTAGTGTATGGGAAATCCGGAAACACACACACACACACACACCCACACACACACACAGTTTTCACGAGCCACTACCTTCCAATTGCAGGCGTGTATGGTGGTATTGTTGAAGAGAAACAAAAGACAGACCTGTTGACGGTCAAGTCACTCAACCGAAACACTGGGAGTACAGTGAGGACGGGTCACTGGTCTCTAGTATGTAGTACACACACACACACACACACACACACACACACACACACAATGACAGGCTGCAGACGCTCACATCCTTCACTGTTAATAACGACATGATCAATAACAACAGCCTCGGGGATTGCATCCCTCCGGGCCGTGGAAAGCACACTAACGCTGGTTTTCTTTGCGGGGGAATGCCTTGTTGTCTTAGATGACACAGACTGATAGGACTATCAGCGCCGGCTTAATCACACACACACCGCGCCAACACACACACACACACACACACACAAGCGGAGACAGAGTGCTCGCTGATCATTGATAAGATGATGAGTCAAGAAACCTAACACTGATAAAAAATGGCCTCTAACCCCTTAGAGGGCTGATTACAAAGAATGTGTGTGTGTGTGTGTGTGTGTGTGTGTGTGTGTGTGTGTGTGTGTGTGTCATGTTACAGCAGAAAGCTCGTCCCTCTGTCTTTTTACTGTCCTCCGCATCACCTTTTCTAACGCTCCCTCATCCCACTTCCTTATAGGAGGTGTATCACTCCACTGTTTCTCTGTCTTCTTCCTCACATGCATTCTTCCTCTACTCTTTCCTTCCTTCCTCCACTCTTTTCCTTGTTCTCTTCATTCGTTTGTATTTAAATGGAAGAGAGAGACAGCTTGTGTTTCACTGCCTTGATACCTCTGTATGCTAATATTGACTTGGAGTGATCTGGCTGTTGTCTTAGCTTGTAATTAAGGGGAAACAATACTCAATTACACACACGCAAACACACACACACACACACACACACACACTTACTCACACACACAAAGAATCAGGTTTACTGCACAGTAGGGTTTCAATAAAGGAATTTAACACGGATAATCCAAAACCTTTTTTCAGCTTTATTTACCTGGGGAATATTAGGTGGAAAAACCATGTTCGGAATCATCATGTTGAACACAACCCAGGTGCATGATGGGAAGCGAGAACACACATACACACACACACACACACACATTGAGCCTGCACTGTTCACGCAGCTCATTTCCAAGCTTTCCTAAAGCTCACATACAGTGCGGGTGACATTTCCGTCTCCTAAAGCGAACTGAATTAGAACATATTTTGACCTTCATGCGACCATACTTACAGGATTGGAAGGATTGGCGGCAGGAGGGAGACGGGATGGAGGGCTGGCAGAAGTGAGGGCTGGGAGAAAAAAAATGGCTTGTCTTCGCTGCATCTGCACTTTATTTTACACAAATGAGTCGGTGCATGGGGGAGGGAGCTTGAGAGGAATACTGGGCCACAGGAAGATGGGAAATAAACCAAAATGGCTGTGTTTGTGTAGAAGTAGAATAAGAAAAACAAGCTTAAACGAGGTTAAAGGTGAACAGATGCCAAAACACGGCAGCTCCCAATGTGGGGAGATAGATTGGAACAATTCAGACCAGTCTTCAATAACGAACCTTTCGCATGGCATTTCATCTCTAAAACCTCTGATTGTGGCCGTGTTTTTCTCCGTTGATCAGTATTGTACATGTGTTGTTTTTCTCCTTGCTTTCTCTGTCTTCTCGTCTTAAAAAAAAAGCCACAAAAAGCTGATTAGAAACCCGGTTTTACCTGTTAACATGAGCAGGAAACAGTGTTCTTCAGGAGGACCTTGCAGGGTTTTTCTCCCCTACAGTGCTTACAAAAAAAAAAAAGATTTCTCAAACAGACAATGTTTAATATAATGAGAAAGTTCATTGTAAACCAGTTTTTTAAGTGCATAAACGCACAAAATATCTTTTTAATACACCACTACTGTTGATCTGAACATGGACTCATACGAGTGGAGGAAAGCAAATGGGCCAATCAGACGGCTGGATGTCTTGTGCTGAATGAAAGTATAAGTTGCTTCATTCATTGTGGTATAATACAATGGTTATACATTATAACATTATAAAACAAATGTGTGTGTGAGCTGTAGTTGCAGACACTGAACATAACTCCACCTACAGAAACCAACATTTAAAAATGACAAACTTTAGGATTACCCACTTTGATGATGCGAATGAAGGAGGGAGTTACCAGCGAACGTGCAGTTGTAGCCAGGCATTTATTTATAGGAAAGAGGGAGGAAGAGAGAACGAGCAGCAGAAGGGAGGAAGTGATATAATGATTTGAGTTACTTCCAGGGAAAATCCTATTTGTGCAGTCTGCGATAGAGGGACATGTGAATGGATGGAGGATTGAGGCAAAGGGAGGAATACACAGTTGCATTCTGGAGAAAATCCTATTTTCTCCGCCTGGTCCTGAGGAAAGGATACACAGATGGATCCCTGGATGACTGGATGAATAAATGGATGGATAGATGGATGGATGGATGGATGGATGGTGGACAAATCTGCATGAAGGTTGATGAGCGCAGATAAAGTGAATAAATAGAAGACAGTATAAGGTTAAAAGTGTGTGTAAAGGCAGATAATCCCTGGCTGGTTATGGATGGAGGGATACATGGATGGATGGATGGATGGATGAATGGATGGGTGAGTAGATAGATGGAGGGATGGAGGGAATTGCTTCCAGTAAAATCCTATTACCTGTAGCTGGTAGATTGAACACCTGGAGTCCGCAGATTACCATAATTATCAACCATGAGGAAATCACCAGATTTTAGACCCAATTTGTGTGTGTGTGTGTGTGTGTAATTCTGTATATATTCTATGTGTGTGAATACATGCATGTGTATCTCTTCATACAAAATATGTACTATGTCTCTATCCATGTGTGTGTGCGTGTGTGTTTGTGTGTGTGTTTGTGTGTGTGTGTGTGTGTGTGTGTGTGTGTGTGTGTTTGTTTGTGTGTGTGTGTGCATGGAAAAATGAGAAAGGGAAATGAGGGGTTGCTATACTCTGGCCCGCAAATTTGATTTGGAGCTGTCGTTTCAATGAGATGGTTGACCGCATCCACCGCCACCCCCTCCCCAATGCACACACACACACACACACACACACACACACACACACACACACACACACACACACACACACACACACACACACACACACACACACACACAAAGATATTAGTGGAAGCTAATTGATTGAGGAGCGTTGGTTGATGGACAGCATCTGAGATGGGTGGAAGAGATGAGGGGGGTCAACAGCTGTTTCATTTCCCAGACCTACATAAGTGTGTTAACACACACACACACACACAAACACACAAGTGTACAACAGTGTTATGTGACATTGAATGGCTTGATGACACAGAAAGTGGAAGACAGCTAAACACACACTCTCTAAGGGTCTTATAATGCTATCATATGAGCCTGACTGGACACACTAAAGCACACACACACACACACACACACACACGCGACCATGGGAGTGTAACATGCGCTGGTGTCAGGTCCCCTTTAGATGTCTAACAGGGGCCATGAGTGATCACGTCTGATCATTAATCCGTCAAGCTGAAAATTGGGTCGAGGACTCAAAGACCATCAGCTGTTGAGGAAAAGAAAAGAACAAATATGAGCAACACAACTATTGTTGTCTGGGAATCATATTTACTTTATGAGATTCATGAGCTGAACAACTGTCCAGGGACTCACTGTCAATATCTGTCCCATCAGGATTGAGTTCAGCATCACACTATAGAACTATGTGTTTGTCCACAGGAACCAAAAAAAAGATTAAGGCCCAAAATTACAAGACAAAAAAAGCTTTATTTACCGCATAATTCAATTTTTTTCTCCTAATAGCCATAACCAGATTTTGGATAAAGTAGGAATGGTTGTGTGTGTGTCTGTGTGTGTTGTTGGTAAGAGCCAATAAGCCTCTCTCTCTCTCTCTCTCTCTCTCTCTCTCTCTCTCTCTCACACACACACACACACACACACACACACACATACGGGTTTCTGTGTACTAAAAGGACAATTCTCCCAAACAAGTTTATCGCATCGTTAGAGGGACACCCCTTTCCACTTGTTTCACAAAGATGTGTTGAATATCAAAAAATATGTTTTGAGCAGTACAACAACAATCTCACTTTAAATCTTGAATACACAAAACAAAACTCAAAATACAACAACCTGAAACCATGCATCATTAGGAGGACAGCATAATTAGGAGCATAAGCCCCGCCCATGACACAAACGTAAATTGTCAGGACAGTAGCTATACACACACACACACGTCACTGAAGTGCATTAAAGGGTCAAAGATGATTAAATGGAACATGGCTACACACAAACACAAAGGTGAAGGGATTGTGTATTAAAAGAACACACCTGACATAAGAGGACTGTGGACAGTATATAGAGTATTAGTAGCCTAGTATTGTGCTTTTCATTTAGTTATTGCCCATTTGAAGTTTGCAATCTATTTGTGGTTTTCAAATGCAGAACCATATTTTAATACCCTGCTCTCAGGGGTTTCCTGTTACTCCTATTTGCCCCTCTGCTTAGTTGTTCATGTACATACAAGCACATGAATGAGTTATTAGACTTCAAAGTAATTTCTTACAGTACACATGCATCACTGTTCATTGCAATAATGTTACAGGCAGACCATTTGCCAAAACTGGTGTGTCACTGATATAAAAAAAGTCTATTTGTGTGATAAGACTACTTATCTATATCCAGCATGACCTTCAAAAAGCTGATACACAAAGACATAACAATGCACAATTAGTGAACAAGGAGCCAGGTTTAATCACCGTTCTTTTTCAACATAATATAAAATAATATTCTCTTGATAATAAATGTCCCATATTTAAAGAATAAACATCTGTATGTCTTGACATGTATATCTATATTCAGCATGACAGACTGACAAAAGGATAAATTGCACCATAATTAAAGAATACGGTTAAAAATAATAATGTTCTCCTTATAAAAACAGATAAGAAAATTCTCCCATGTGTAAAAGAAAATAATTTCAGGTCTCAACATTTATGAACTGCTAACTATGAACTATCCTGAAAAAACCTTGGAAGCAAGCGGCTCATTTAAGGCCTTCAACAAACGTCCGCAACAATTCCCTTCAAAATCAATTCTTTGCCAACTGTTTTTTTTTTAAGAGTTAAGCCCCGGTTCCTGACAAAGTCTCTTATATTTTGAACCGTGCGACTAGCAAGAGAAGGATGTTCTGCAGTCTTGCACTGTTGGCATTCAATCATAGTGGCTAGTTTCCCCTTTGTGATGTGTATGTTAAAATGTTTCATCACTGCTGCAACCTCTTTTGGAGACCACTGCTGTTTTTGTTTCCTCCTAGGATTCTTTTCACCAGCATTTTCAAGATACACTACAAAAGAAGAAAAGAGATTTGTCAATTTGAAATCAAACTCAGTAAACACTTGATTTTATTTTGATCTGTTTTGGCAATTACTAAATCTGCACCTCAAATAAACAGGCTAGAGATGCATCCAATTGAATACCCCTCCACTCACCCCTCCCCACTCAAAGCATGTCAGAAGACAACAGAGGCCTTCAAGTATAATGTAAGAAAAAAAAAAGCTCTCTAGCTGGAGCCAACTTTTATTTTCTGATCTTTGTCCTTTCATTATATCTTAACCTATACTGATATCCCGAACTGATGGTACTAGTACTGAAAAATAGCTTGTGGTGATCAAATACTAACGGTCTCTTCAGCATTTTCAAAACATGCAAAACTAACTGGCTAACTAGCAGTTCACATTAGAATAATTCTTCTTCTATATGTGAGGTAACGGTGCGTTTTTTTTTATTAAAGCTGTTAAACTTTCTGAGCTGCTTTCCTGCTGTCAAACTTTGTTTGACATGTACAAATTTATTTTGACTTCCGAACAGACAAAACAAAACTTCTAGTTCAGCCTCCACTCTCATAAAGTGACTCCGTGGTAGACTCTTGTGTATTTGTTGTGTGCACTTACCAGGTTGCTCATCCACTTCCCTGTTTCTGCCGGGCTGTTTGTCCACATTTTCGTTAAATGCTGCAAAAGATTTTTTTTAAACTGTCAATGTCAACCAAAATGTGTGAATATTTATTTTTCATTTCACCAGTCATGTCATTCACAGGAAATTCTAAATGTACAACTCCAAAACATAGATGGCAATTTATTTTAAGGTTTAAGCTTCAAGCAGATCCTTAATAATTTGGTATCAGGGTATGCATATGAATCTATTGACCAAACAAAGATGCCGTTTAAGATAGTTTCTCAAGAGACATGCTAGTTAAAAAATGATATTCCCGTCATACCTTTAGATGTGCCTTCTACGGCGGAAGCAATGTCTGGGAAAATAAAACGGTAATTAGGAATACAGCACAAGAAACAGTAACGTTGCTCAGTCTAAATGAAATGAATCAAACCAACTACACACGCCAACTGAGCATGAGCATGCTGGTGGACAGAAGAAGGGGTCTTACCATCAGAGGTGCCTGGAGGTTCCTCAACAGGTAGCCTGCTTCTCTCCATCTCTGCAGAATGTAAAGTAAAGCTCAATATAGTTGGTCATGTGATATATACAGGTTAGTGCTAATTCATATACGTATGTTATGAATAAACATATTTGCCTTGAGATGTCCACACAGTCTGTGTGCCCAGGCCCTCATTTGAATGTTTGCGCAATTCAAATTGAGCTCCAAATGTTTGACTTTCTCACAAAATGACCATACTGTATCAGTAAACATCTATATCTGAACTATACTTTAAATTTAGAGTGCATCATAATCTACGCTACTTATGTGGAACAGATATTTTGACGTTTGTATGTTTAGCTGCACTTACCCATTGTTGTCTGTGGATGTGTGTCAGGGTCCTCTTCCTCAGCCTCACTGTCTTCACTTTGCCCGGAATCAGTCAAGTCGATATTATCTAACAAAAAGCATCCGAGCATCACAGAAGTTGAGAACTGCAAATGTTAAATGAGTTACAATTTAATACATATTGATATGAAATCTGGAGCTGTTCAAGTTTACCTATAAAGTCATTGTGGTAGAGCTCGTCTATAGTTAAGTCGTATTTTCTACAGTAAATTTTATCAAGACTCGTTATCCTAACCTACACAAAAACAGAACTTTAAATAGAAATACCTTCAATTTCAATTTCTTCAAGTGTTTTGCCTTGAAGATTTGCAAGGGACCCTTTCTCCATGGAAAGAAGCAGCTTGGATATTTTGGCCAGCTGGGTTGTAGCCTCTGGAAGTCTGTAATATTCTCTATGGACCCGGATATCGTGTCCAAGGAAGTCAGCAACTTGGTCCAACTCGTGGTTTTTGAGGTTCAGAACTTGTGACAAGGTTGCCACATGCTTGCGTAACTGCGTCGATCTGAGGAGTTCCGGGTTCTTAGCACCACACTCATTTGCATAAATCCTTAGACAGTCCTGTCCTCTGTAAGGAGTCCAACAATAAGGCCTTGCGAACAGGAAAGGGTTATCTTCTGGAACTCCACATTCTTTTCTTTGGCTTATGAGGTGTGTTAAGGCATTAACAATGTCTGGTGATAGCAGAACGGCAACTTTCCGTCCTCTTTTACCCCTAATTTCTACACGGCTGAAATGTTTACAGAGTTTTTGCTCAAACTTTGAAAGGCCAACAGCAACATCTTTGTGTAAGGCAGTTGTGTCCCTCTCCAGGAAGCCCTTTAGTTGCATTTTTGCAACTTCTCCTCCACGTCTTCGGTTAAATAGGATTATTTTTGCCAGAGTTGCTTTGCAAAGGTCAGCATAGACTTGTGGTGATGGTGTCTTTCCCAGATTCTCTGAGTGTAATTTAACATTCAGATATTTTGAAGGCTCTCTTTGGACAACCAATGAAAGATTTGAATGACTGTCAGAACTGTCTGAATGAGTACCAGGTACATATTCCTCCTCCGAGGATGCACTTTCACTTGAACTTGGTTCTTCAGAAACCTGATGTAAAAAAAGAATTACTACATTGAGCCTTTCAGGTACATAACTTTGAAATATAATTCCACAAATACACTTACCAATGGCAGGGGTTCAAGGTTGGTCTTCACATAACAGGATTTGTGCCAGAAGCAGAAGCAAACTAGACAGAGGACATTGATAACTTAAAAATAAAATTGACACCACAAGGAAGTTGTTGCCCTCTCTACAATTATTTGTAGAAAACGTTTTTGCATGTATGAAGTTTACCCTATTTTTCTACAGTCTGTATGAGACTTGTAAAATAAAACAAATCTATTCCAAATTTGAAAAGGTGAGTCAAATTGAAACACTAAACTGAAACATTCACTTATGGACAGATAATCAACTTATCAAAACTAAATACTCACCTTTACATCTCACACCAATCCACTTCAATGGGGAGAAGGGTCCACTACACACGGCACACTTTTCTAAGCTTGGTACGACTGAGGAGACCAAGTCATGTTTACAGTTCTGTTGACAAAAAATTTATGAGATTACAATAAAAACACTACATTAAAGTTGCAATTCAAAAAATTGTCTTTACTGTCAAAAACATTACAGGTATATTTAAAAATCAGAGACAAAGACAAATGTATATATTTTGCTATTGTTTGTAGAAGAGTAACAAGTGCATGAGAACCTTTCCATTGTTATCCTAAACTGAAATAAATTTGAACTTAACGTTTTAGAGGTTAACTAGAAAGTTTAGGTAGTCGAAATGTTTAAACAATTTAATATTGTTTATTGTTCCATGAGAGGCAATCTAATGTGACTAATGTGTCCAATTTAATTTAACTTAGTTCAAAATATTCTCATTAAATGTCATAACTATACCAATATGGCTTAAGACAGCCCATTGGCCATGGTTGTCATTTATTTATATTAACCTTTAATATAAATACCTCTCGGTTTGCCTTATATATGACATGAAGATGATGTGATGGAAAATTATGAATTAGTGACATGGTGTCCCATATTGTGAAACCAATAAAAGCACCATCCTTATTATACATAACACAGACAGCATTCTAGATCTACTTGAAACACAGATATAAGTGCTATTCAAGACAAAGGTCAAACAATGTTAACGCCATCTGCACCCAGCTAGCTGCTAAATTAGTGCAGCAGTGGAGCACAAGGCGGTCGAGGATGGCTAGCTTTATACAGACTGAGAGACATTTTAATTTTTGACCGATTCCCTTCATCGTTTCAACCAAATGATGACCTATCCAGTACATCTTTACACAGGACCTGTGTATCTACACTCCTGAACACAAAACACAGACTTCTGATTAAAGAAAACAGTGGTAATTAATTTACCTGTTGGATGTTGTCAATGAGGGACTCAGATGACACAGCCACATCAGCATGAAGATCTGTCTCAGTTGAAATCTTATCGGGGGAAGATGGACAAAGATGGATCACTAAACATTACATTTTGCATACCAAGGATGTTCTGGATTAAGAAGACATACATGTATTGAAGGAATGACAATACATGCATGCTATTGTGAGTTAACAAATTAAGTTTGAGAATGCATTCAAGCATTCAGAAGAGTAAAACCCAAATAGTATTTACCCAGAGTTAGGGCTGGGCGATATGGCCTAACATTTATATCACAGCATCATTTTAAGCATCCTATACTTTTGAATACAAAACACACATTCCTAGTGAAACAGTAAGGTCCATACTTTAATATAGTGGTAATTCATTTACCTTTTGAATGTCGTCATTGAGGGAGTCAGATGTCTTGGCCACATCAGCTTGGTGAAGATCCGTCTCAGTTGAACTCTTGTTGGGTAAAGTGACAAAGTTTAATCACTAAACATTCCGTTTTGCACACAGAGGCTGTTCTTGAAGGTGATGCAAGTTAACACAACATTCCTGTTTTTATACTAAAAACTCCTGAAGGGGTATGGCACTAGTACTGAAACTGCATAGCATAATTTTAACCATCCTGATGTCAATGTAAACAGTAAAACAATCTAGTCTTTACAGCTTACTTGCAAAACATATGCAATTCAAGTTAATAGGAAATATGATCATAGTATTTATTAAATATTTGCTTTGATTAATACAAACTGTGAATTAATAATTTTAATTATATATATATATGTATATATTTGTGTGCGTCTATATGTATACACACATAATTATGTGGCTGTGACGTTACTCCCTGTGCATATAAAATTGAGGCAGTGGTAAATCTGACCGGCAGAAAATATAAACGTAAATGGTCACCAGCCATGGTCGATCAGCTGAATTAAGGCCCATTTTGATGACGGCTGATCAATTGGTGCACCTCTAGGCTCTATCCCTCAGCACGGTATAGTTTAAATTCATAACAGTGTCCTTTATCTACCTTTTATACCTTCCACCCCTATCAGTCCTTCTAGTGTCTACACCTGTTCAGTACATCTTTACACAGGACCTGTGTATCTACACTCCTGAACACAAAACACAGTCCTTCTAGTGTCTACACCTGTTCAGTACATCTTTACACAGGACCTGTGTATCTACACTCCTGAATACAAAACACAGTCCTTCTAGTGTCTACACCTGTTCAGTACATCTTTACACAGGACCTGTGTATCTACACTCCTGAATACAAAACACAGTCCTTCTAGTGTCTACACCTGTTCAGTACATCTTTACACAGGACCTGTGTATCTACACTCCTGAATACAAAACACAGACTTCTGATTAAAGAAAACAGTGGTAATTAATTTACCTGTTGGATGTTGTCAATGAGGGACTCAGATGACACAGCCACATCAGCATGAAGATCTGTCTCAGTTGAAATCTTATCGGGGGAAGATGGACAAAGATGGATCACTAAACATTACATTTTGCATACCAAGGATGTTCTGGATTAAGAAGACATACATGTATTGAAGGAATGACAATACATGCATGCTATTGTGAGTTAACAAATTAAGTTTGAGAATGCATTCAAGCATTCAGAAGAGTAAAACCCAAATAGTATTTACCCAGAGTTAGGGCTGGGCGATATGGCCTAACATTTATATCACAGCATCATTTTAAGCATCCTATACTTTTGAATACAAAACACACATTCCTAGTGAAACAGTAAGGTCCATACTTTAATATAGTGGTAATTCATTTACCTTTTGAATGTCGTCATTGAGGGAGTCAGATGTCTTGGCCACATCAGCTTGGTGAAGATCCGTCTCAGTTGAACTCTTGTTGGGTAAAGTGACAAAGTTTAATCACTAAACATTCCGTTTTGCACACAGAGGCTGTTCTTGAAGGTGATGCAAGTTAACACAACATTCCTGTTTTTATACTAAAAACTCCTGAAGGGGTATGGCACTAGTACTGAAACTGCATAGCATAATTTTAACCATCCTGATGTCAATGTAAACAGTAAAACAATCTAGTCTTTACAGCTTACTTGCAAAACATATGCAATTCAAGTTAATAGGAAATAAGATCATAGTATTTATTAAATATTTGCTTTGATTAATACAAACTGTGAATTAATAATTGTAATTATATATATATGTATATATTTGTGTGCATCTATATGTATACACACATAATTATGTGGCTGTGACGTTACTCCCTGTGCATATAAAATTGAGGCAGTGGTAAATCTGACCGGCAGAAAATATAAACGTAAATGGTCACCAGCCATGGTCGATCAGCTGAATTAAGGCCCATTTTGATGACGGCTGATCAATTGGTGCACCTCTAGGCTCTATCCCTCAGCACGGTATAGTTTAAATTCATAACAGTGTCCTTTATCTACCTTTTATACCTTCCACCCCTATCAGTCCTTCTAGTGTCTACACCTGTTTAGTACATCTTTACACAGGACCTGTGTATCTACACTCCTGAATACAAAACACAGTCCTTCTAGTGTCTACACCTGTTCAGTACATCTTTACACAGGACCTGTGTATCTACACTCCTGAACACAAAACACAGTCCTTCTAGTGTCTACACCTATCCAGTACATCTTTACACAGGACCTGTGTATCTACACTCCTGAATACAAAACACAGTCCTTCTAGTGTCTACACCTATCCAGTACATCTTTACACAGGACCTGTGTATCTACACTCCTGAATACAAAACACAGACTTCTGATTAAAGAAAACAGTGGTCATTAATTTACCTGTTGGATGTTGTCAATGAGGGACTCAGATGACACAGCCACATCAGCATGAAGACCTGTCTCAGTTGAAATCTTATCGGGGGAAGATGGACAAAGATGGATCACTAAACATTACATTTTGCATACCAAGGATGTTCTGGATTAAGAAGACATACATGTATTGAAGGAATGACAATACATGCATGCTATTGTGAGTTAACAAATTAAGTTTGAGAATGCATTCAAGCATTCAGAAGAGTAAAACCCAAATAGTATTTACCCAGAGTTAGGGCTGGGCGATATGGCCTAACATTTATATCACAGCATCATTTTAAGCATCCTATACTTTTGAATACAAAACACACATTCCTAGTGAAACAGTAAGGTCCATACTTTAATATAGTGGTAATTCATTTACCTTTTGAATGTCGTCATTGAGGGAGTCAGATGTCTTGGCCACATCAGCTTGGTGAAGATCCGTCTCAGTTGAACTCTTGTTGGGTAAAGTGACAAAGTTTAATCACTAAACATTCCGTTTTGCACACAGAGGCTGTTCTTGAAGGTGATGCAAGTTCACTTCATAGTTCCGTAACAGATCATCACCTTAACAACAATGACCAGTTATTTGGAATAACATTAAGTGGTGTTCAGCGACAACAAGAGTAGTGGTAAGTAATGTGACAAAAAAGGACACGACCATATTGGAAAAACTACTCCACATAGTACAGCTTGATTTTGCAGTGAAAACAGTGTTACGTGAGTACAATCACACAGAAGAGCGGTGGTGAAGTTTAATTGGTAAATACCTTGCATCTCCATGGCCAATATGAATCTCCATAGTTATATGTGATCTCTTCCGCCTGATTGATGTCCTTCAATGCAAATAGACACAGATGAGGCTTTCCATCCACTGTGATAGTTTTCATTTTGCTGTTTGGGTTCACATGATCGTCATTGACAAGTCTCCCAAGGGAGTCGTCCTCTTTGGCAGCATCAACACTAAAATGACAAAGACACAACTGTTATATTTATAAATATTTATGTATTTATACCAAACACTAGCAAATGAAAGCATGTTACAGGGATATTCATCCAACAATAAACATAAATAACATTACCTTTTCCACATAACCCACTACAATAACTGTTCCTAACATGGAGTGAGTAAGAAATGGCAGTTTGTATCACTGGGTGAATGACACATTTAGAAAAGACACATACCATAACTGTTGTCCATTATAACGAAATTCAAACATGAAAACCGCAAGTGCATCATGGTACACTTTTTGCCTGTTTTCATATTCACGCTTAGTTATTACTTCCCCTCTGTATTCCATAAGGAAGTCTTCTTTTTGAAAGGGTCGGCAGCTGAACACTCCTCGACCTAACAATAAAAAGAGGATGAGTTTGGAAAAGTGATGAAGTTAAAACAATAATTAAAAATAGGCCTGTTCTAAAGACAGGTAAACAAATACTTTGGCAACTCACCTTTGAATGCATTAATGTATTTCACATCAAATCCATACTTGTCTTTACACAAGGATGAATAATATGCAGCCTCTTCTTTCGGTTTTACCTTGGCCCTCCGGGGCCTCACTGCTGCCATAGCCTGCAAAGACCTGATGTTAATAATGTCACTGCACAACATGTGATTTGATTTATACATCATGACATATTAAAAATGGTTCAGAGTAACTATCACTGTTTGTGACACTGTCGAAACCCCATCACTAAAGAGACACTGTAGCATGCAAAAGATGTATTGGCTGTACATTTAGATAAACACTGAGATGCAGTAACACATGACTGACAAGCTGGCTGCAACATAGGTAACAACATAGGTAACAACATAGGTAACAACATAGGTAACAGTCAGCAATTAGCAGATGTATCTGGATATTTTATAAACTGAATCCGAGCATGTCAGATGTCAGATTCCAGATTCGCTCACTGACCTCTTTACACTGATTCACAAACTGTGATAGAACTTTTTCAATAACAGTTGGCCAGGCTGAGGCTCAAAATCAGCTATTTTATCAGCTAGTAATAAGCTTTCCTCCCCATAATGGTAATGCTAACATCATCAAGGTTACCCTGTTGTATCAGTAAAGCATGCTAATGGTACATTATCTTTACTTTAATGGAAGCTCAATTTAGCAGGAAAAGAATACTCCTGTATTTCTGACTCCTAATATCTACAAATGCTTACCATGGTAATGTTAATAAATCCTGTAAATAACAATTGTAGATTTACTGACCAAAAAAATGCTGACACATGTCTCTAAACTAAGCTAGCATTAGCATCACATGTCTTGTCACATCTGGCTCAAAACACTTTCAACAAGCCGCCAATATGAAACTAAACATGGCTAACTAGTTTCTATATTTGAAGTTTTTGAGTGTTTATAGTTTAAATACCATCTTACCTTGACCTTCACCTCACTCTGGAGAATTAAAGGACAGCCAGGTTTGCTGCAGAAGAATGAAGGATTTGAGGACCATACCAAAGTTAGAAAAAATGGGAGGGGGGTCTTTTAACTTTTTGCTGATGGAAGGATTAGATAAGCTAAAATAAAATAATCCTTTATTAGTCCCACAGTGGGGAAATTTACAATATGTTGTATTGTTGAACGTACGGGGTGGTAATGTTTTATTTATATTCTTCATTATTATCACAGAATTTCTAAATAAATAGTTGCATCAAAAAGATTAACTATATTTGAAGCAAAACTCAAATGGTAGCGGCCACATGCCGAAGACAGCCCCAAGTATATACAGCTTTTAATGGTCCTCATCACGAATCTTTTTCATACTCACTAACTTTCCTCTGAAGCGTCACGTGAAGCGTCACGTGAAGCGAGGTCAGTTTCCAGTACACATGATCAGTGTAACAGAGTTGTTTTCTGGTCCAGAGAGTTTTTAGCAAACATTCCAATAACAATCCACTTAAAATATTTTCAGTTGATTTAATGGTGTTAAACTACTAGCTACTTATACTAATAAAGACACAGTTATCATCACTGTCAGAACGGATATGTGTTCTCTGTAGTCTGTTATCTGTTAAACTGCATTTAGTATTTATGCACAGTGTGGTATTTATAGTGTTCTGTGTCCTGCTTATACGCGCAGGATTGATTTCTACCAGCGGAATGCATTTGTCTTATTTATTATCTATTTACATCTGTATGTTTTGAAATTCTGACTGTGATATCATTATAAAATAACCCAGAATGTGATTATGGTTTCTCAAAAATGGCACAGAAATATGAATCAGCTGTTGCGCCAGAGTCTGGAGTTCCCACTCCCTTGCTCTGTGAACCCCTACGTCAGGGGTGCCCACACTTTTTTGGCTTGCGAGCTACTTTTAAATTGACCTAGTCAAAAAGATCTACATTAATAATGCTAAAAAGATCTACATTAATAATGCTAAATATCTATCTATATAGATATATATCTATATAGATATATATTAATAAATAGCATTATTAATGTATAAATATACAGAGTATACTTTATATTTACAATATTGGCGTACCTTGCATAACTGCATAAACCTTTATGACACAATATAATTCTGTACATTTTTGGTCATTACATTTTACTCTGATGACTTGCACTGAATAGAAACAGCCAGGGTTATGCTGCGTTCACACTGAATGCGGCACGTATTATTCGCGAGTAGATTACATGCAAAGTCAATGCACAGACGCAAATGACGCGAATAACTTGGGCGAAAGATTTGCGTAGTGAAAGCCAATCAGCGTTGAGAAGCTCCGCATCATCACTGCTGTCCTGCCGGTGCTGAATCAAACAGCTGCTGGTCCACCTGAAGCAGCGCTGGAAGCAGCCGTCATTCAGACGCTGTTGTGCGGCTACAGATGATATTATGGACACGGGGCGTCTGATGGTCCGACGTTTGAGGGATTTCCACAATAACTATAAAGCAGAACTAGTGGTTAGTTCAATGGTGGATGGCGGAAACGGTACCATTTTTACGGAGATAAGCCACGGAGATATCCCTGCCCCTTTTCAGCCGCGTGTAAAGCGAATGGCGCAAATTAACCACATAAAGTTGAGTAAACTCACGGGAGTAGAGAAGCGCAAATAATGCATTCAAGCGTCCGACCATGCGGGCGCACCGTCCGTGGTGATGGACATTGATTTACACAAATGCCGTAGGGAGGATACTTTTTTTTTTTTTTTTTTTTTTTTTTAATGGCATGCGATCTACCCGCACTACCCTGGCGATCGACTGGTCGATCGCGATCGACGTATTGGGCACCCCTGCCCTACGTGATTACGTGAAAAGTAGTAAAACATAGTAAATAGTTTGTTTTTCTTTTTAGTACATATTTTGACTCAAATATATAGTAAATAATATAGTTATAATGTTCATTTTTCATTTGCACACACCCCATGAAGCTTGATCTATAGTATGGAGTCATTCCTCAGTCCCATAAAGTCTCAGTTCCTCTCTCATTTTGGTGAAAGTAGTGACGGACAACACTTCTACTAAAAAAAAACGGCATAAGAAAAAGGCTGCATTGATCCCTATTCTGAGTAAAGGTGAGGCCTTTGAGTTGGTTTCCTCTTGTAACTACTCAGGTGTCGTGGATAATTGGCTGGACTGAAATTCATCATGCAAGTGTTTTATCAAAGTATTTAAGCAAGTGTCACAGGCTTAAAGTACAGGAACAACAACATCAGCAATCTGATCAGGCTGATTGGCTTGTCCCCTGACTCGTTAGATGTGGGGAAGCTCCAGAGAGTTATGCAAAATGACGATCCAATGTTCAATGTTTTGAGCGAGGGAAAGAGCTCTTTTAGTGGAAGGCGTGTTATGTCCAGGTGCTCTTCAGAGATTCTGGCAGTCATTTGAGTATGATGCTCTGACTGTTACTATTGATGATTCAGATTATAGTCTGACATTGATGACAAGGTTGTTGGTTGTACTGAGAATGGTGGTAATCTTAGTGTTCATAAATGTGTGCCTGTTGATGTCATTTACTAGTACAGTTACAATATGTATTATGGTGCTGTGCTATCACCTTATTTTGTATTGCCTGGAGATGTCGAAGTCTTCACCTATTATCTCACCTGTAGTCTGTCCTATAAGTATGATGACACTCAGTTTCCCCCACCTGGGGGATTAATAAAGTATTTTGTATCTTAATAACATGGTGTAGTATAATAAAGAACTGTATAGTATAGTATAAGGTATGTGCAGTGTAATAATAGTAGTATTAGTAATAATACAGTATAATTAAGTATACAAAGTATATAATATAATATAACTACTTCTACCATACTAATAATTACAATATTATAAGTATAGTTGGTATGTCTAATAGCAAAATGTATTTACGGTTATGAAATAAAAATGTAATATAATTTTTGTAGAACTAAAATTATTTATATATAGTAGAGTGATCAGTTAGTTATGTTAAGTTAGTAAGTCAACTGCTTTTGCAGTTGTGGCAACTGAAGTGTCTTGATTAACAAAGGATCATGTGTTGAAATCTAAGTTACACAGTTTTTCTCATAAAAACCTGAATTATCAGGACATCTGACCGCCAGCCAATCAGAAGCTCCGAAATATACACTGTGTGAATATATTCATGAGCGGGTGCAGTACCGCAAAACAAAAGCAGGGGCACTGTGCTGATACACAGATTTTACACAAAATCAGGTAAATGTGAACTAAAAGGACTTTTGGAGATTTTTGGTATTTAAGCTATCTACACCCATAGAAACACTTCTACACTGTTATTTTATTACAAGAATTAGCAGGACACCGGCCCTGTCCTGCTAATGTCAGATGTCCTGCTTATGTTGGTGTGTATTCATACCAAATGTCCTCTTAAATCACATTGGCGCACACACACACACACACACACACACACACACACACACACACGTGCCTCCATACATCCCTTTGTCCTTCTCCTTCCTTTGGATCATTGACTGTGTACGTTGCTCTACTTTCTTTCATTGTTGTGTCTTTGTGATGTGTAATCTTTACAATCTTTACACCGTGTCCCTCTCTCCGATATAAAAAAACATATTTCATCCTTTCATCTAATTTGTCCATCATAAATAGCTCAGCGAGGCCGGAGAGCTTTAAAGTGTGTGTTTGTCTGCTCTCTGATATTCTTATACGAGCCACCGAGCTCTGACCGTGTGTGTGAGATGAGGTGCATATACAATGTGTATCAGTATTTTTTAACACACATTTTGAAGACTATATTAATGTATGTCATGTTGTTTTATGACTAGTTTGGGACTCATCTACCCTGTGTGAGGCATTGCAAGATTTAAAGATGCAGCTGTGTGCTGCTCATAATTGGAGGTGTGTGTGTGTGTGTGTGTGTGTGTGTGTGTGTGTGTGTGTGTGTGTGTGTGTTAGCACAGATGTACATTGCCAAACCAATTGATTAGTCCTCACAAATATCCTTATCCAAACAAGCTGGGGCTGTAATGGGCTCATCGCTGCCCCCTGTGGCCGGTAAGGGAACCGTTCTCAATGGTCACCAGAGCCGAACAAAGTTGAAGTGGGTGATTTGGCCCCACCGGCATGAATTTTGCCATTTTGCCACCAATGAGGTGAAGAAGACGCTGCTCATGAAAACCTTAAATATGCTTGGGTATACCACCCCCCACCCCCACCCCTCTCACCCCCCAAAAAAACTACAATATATATATAATAAATACATATAATAAATACACTTGGGTAAATCCTCCCCCCCAAAAAAAATATATACATATATAAATACACTTGGGTAAACCCCCAATAAGGTGAGATTCAAGCCTTATTTCAAAAAGTTTTAATCTCCATGTTATATATATATATATATATATATATATATATATGTATTTTTCTCTCAGTTGTGTTGGCTTCTTTGGTCTTAATGTTCTTTCTGTCTCTTAACGCTGTGATCTTCTTCCTCCCACTTTCAATCCGCTACGCACTTTTTCCTGAGCTAATGGTGGATTTAGCAGATTTGAATGGACGAGAATGGAAAAGATCACTGCAGCTCAAACATTTATGGTTTTTTTTTTCTTTTCCATCTGCCTCGCTCTCATCTTTATAGCTCTGGACGGCCTTAGAAAAAGGCACAGGAAGAAATACAAAGGATTTAATGAGGCTTTCTCTCTAACACACACTCTAACACACACACACACACACAGACACACACCTCTATTTACAGCTCCGTCATTTTAGGGCTCTTCTCTCACTCCAGAGTGTTATGGGGCTGTAATAAAACGGAAAGAAAAGACAAATGGTCAGTGAAGAACTGCCTCTGCAAGGGACGTTTAGTAGTCACTTAGTCATTCAGCTGGTCAGCCAGCCAGTCAATAAGTCAGCCAGTCAAACAGTCAGGGTCCAAAGCAGGTGGGCAGGCGGTCAGTATGCTCAGTTTAGTGAAGGTGCTATTTAAACAGCCTTGAAGTCTAGAAAAGATTAGAAAATGACATTAGATATGAAAGAAATGGGAGAGAAGAACAAGAAAAAATTACTTTTCAGTGAAGCTAAATCTATGAAACATATGTTGTACCTTTAAGACTTTACTGAGGTTTTACTAATACAACAAGGACAGAACAAACAATGGCTGAACCCAACTCCTAATAAACACAGTTATTCTCTTGGTGGGACCCCGTCCTGCTGCCCCACCCCATCAAGACTAATGGGCTGTGACTCCTACAACACATACACACACACACACACACACACACACACACACACACACACACACACACACACACACACACACACCATTGCTGTGAGAAAGTGCTAAAACACTGGGCTTATATTTTTATATTTGGGTGAGCACTGGTGGAGTTCATTCATCCCACTGGTCTTGCCATTTGTCCCAGTAAGGCTTCCAATGGTAATAATGGGAGCACAACCACTCGGATTTTTGGAAGCTCATTTCAGACAGTAAAAAAATTATGAGATAGAAAGTCAAAATTATGAGATAGAAAGTCAAAATTATGAGATGGAAAGTCAAAATTATGAGATAAGAAAGTCAAAATTATGAGATAAGAAAGTTGAAATTATGAGATAGAAAGTCAAAATTATGAGAAAGTTACGGAAATGGACTTCCAAACAGACTAGTAAAAATATTGAACTTATTTATTTTACCTTTACTGTGTGATTATGTATTTATTATACTGTTCTGATCTTGTTTATGTCACTTATTTGCTTGTTGATTTGCTCCACCATGCTGCTGTAATCCTGCTAACCTCCCCACTGTGGGCCTAATAAAGGATTATCTTATTTTATCTTATCTTATCTTATTTTATCTTATCTTATCTTACAGACCGAGCCAGGAGGGCAGAATGCTTTCTCCCTCTGCTCAGGTGGGCATAACTCCATTATATCTTTACATAACCAATAATTCCACCCTGAACAGCTGCGTTTATTATAATTTTGAATGCAGAAATAAATAAACTTAAAAATCAACAGCTTGCTTTGGCAATGTACACTCAACAACATGTACTTCTTAATCACGTTTTAAAGGACGCCATTAGGAAGAGTGGAGTTTATGTCTGAGAAGGTTATTGATTATTGTCTCTTTAAGGGTCAGGATACAATCCTGTAGAAAAAAAAACTGACACTCATCAAAGCAAATCCATAAAATATAAAATGTTGACGTTTTTGTCAACACTGTTTACTAATTAGGTAAAAACAATCAATTCAGCCCACTTAAATGAGTTGAAATAAAATGCACTTTGCCTAATTGAATCGATTAAAACGGAATTGAATTCAAAAAGATTTAAATTAAATAACCAAATTGGGGGAGAGCGGGACACGAGCCCTTCACAGGTGATGAATAAAGAGAGTGTGTGCGTGTCACACAATGCATTGTCGGGCTAATTCCAACAACAGCTCCCTGCAGAGACACAGAAGGCCTCCTGCAGCCGCATTTCCATCAATTAATCCGAAGAAAAAAGCAAAAAATACGACGAATCCCAGAAATCAACAGCAAATCGTGGATGTGAACCAGATAGAGCACGTTTTTTTTTCTTAAGTCGCCTCCTGCACGAGTCCCATTGTTTCATTTCCATATCAATCGGTGCTGACAGAAGGCTTTTTAAATGCCACTCTAATTGTTGTAATGGTCTGTTCTTCTCTCGCTCCGCTCCCCTTTTACAACCTCGCTCTCCTCCTTTCACACTGTATGATAATGACCCGCTCACGTCTTCCTTTCTCTCCCTTGTTCCGCGAACACACCAGCACACATTTGTGAGTGGCAGCTTAATGAGAAGTGCTTGTCCATTATACAGTCAGAAGGAGAGAATGCATCAATTAACACCCTCTTACAAACAACACACATCTCTAGATGGGTTGGACTGGATGTGTTTGAATCAGACGCACAAACACACACACACACAGCCGGGTGTGTAGACAAATGCATTAACTCACAAGTAACCAGGCATTCGTGTACTGTGTTTTCCTCTTTCGCTCTTTCTAAAGTTAAAAGTCAGCCTGACTGTATGGACACATTCTGGTGACGTGAAGCGTCGATGTCAGCGATTCTGACAGCAGAGCAAAGAAAGCAACCAGGATACAACTCATACTGAGAAAACAATGCCGACGCATTGTTGACCTTTTGAGCTCAATATTTGGTGTTGGTCTTCGTTTCCAACCTGTTCTGCTTCCTGTGAGAACATCCAGAGAAATTAACACAAACAAGTGCTCTGTTCTTCGTGTTTATTTCTGGAACGCGGCTCGGTACATTACCAGGCAACTGCAGCGGCAGATTACACGTGTGGAGTTGAGTAGGGATGTATGTGTGTGTGTGTGTGTGTGTGTGTGTGTGTGTGTGTGTGTGTGAGATTGTTGAGTTACCAAAGAGAAAAAAAGGAATTATAAAATACAGTGAAGTTAATATTTCTCGTGTGTGATTTTTTAAAATCCTTCATCCGATAAAAATCAAAAACCGTCACCCTGAGTCAGATGCGTTTGAGTACTTCTATATTGAGCTATCTTATATCATTTTAAAAAGTGTTCATATCGACGTGTAAGGTAATAAAAATTAACTTTTAACATAATTTTTCTTCAAAAAATACATCTTTTTACTTTTTTTTTTATGTGTATTATCATAAATCAATATACCACTAACACATATGGCCTTATTATCTATATTCACAAGGGTCTTCTGTATTTTATAGCTTTTTACATTTTTCAAATAGACCTTGTGAATGAGGAGATAGTCAGGATTTAATATGAGAAAAAAAAGCATCCGCAATTTTGGCTAAAACATTGGTGCGGGGCAAAGAGATAATGAAATACTTTAACACACTTACGTTCCATGCACTTTATCTCATTTTTATATTCTACTGTCAATTGTAAATAAACATTCATTCCCATTCATTGCACTCTGTTTACTGTTAAATGTTAAATGTTTATTCCTTCCGCCAGGACGAATTCCTTGAATGTGAAAACAAACATGGCAATAAATGGTTCTGGTTCTGATATGTAAGGAAAACACTGAGCAGTTGAAAGCTCCTCACTCCGAGGAAAAGATGACGATGGAGCTGCAGCTGACACCTGGCAGACGGGCCGGACCGCTGGTCCACCAGGACGCCAACGATTTGAGGTTCATGGAAAAAAAGAAACAGGTTGTCAAGGTTGTGTGTGCATGTTTTTTCACATGGAGTGCATGCATGTGTGTGTGTGTGTGTGTGTGCACATGTGGTGGAGTATAGAGACCGAGAAAGCAGGAGCAATAAGAGTCAGTTCTTTCTGCAGTTAGTCAAAGTTCATTTCCTTCTTCCTCATACGCACCCTCACAGGCAGCGGGAGACGGATTATTGGATGATTGGTGGTTTATATCTCAATAAATGAAAATAAACAAACATGAGCAGCGGAGGTCTATGCTCATGGACTCAATGTGATATGTATATTTTTGTTTACTCTAAAAGGGATGAGAATGAGGAACAGAGAGGGAGAGAGAGTCTCCAAAAGAAGAGATGGAAATACAGAAACATAAACGAGGAAAAAGGCCGGAACAAATCACAGAAGAGGAGGATGAAAGGAATCAGACAAAAAAAACAAAGGAGGAAAGGAGAATCACTTTTAAAAGTCCATAATGATACATGCATTCAAAATGTTATCACTTAATAACCTTTCTTTTTATACATAATGATCGTGAAGTCATTCATGATGTGACTACAGACAACATCCTCCGCAGTCCTTGTTATGAGCCAAAGTTCAGCTGAAGCTGGTTTGAGGCTTGAAAAGTTTATTTTATGTTTTCAGTTCAGCAAGAAACTTTGAAATTAAACTTTTGCTCTAAAAACAATAACTTTCAAAGCGCTCCATGTCAGCCACGACTCGTGTTAATTCCTAGGCGGCTCCAAAGAGACCCACAGAAAGGATTCAAGTCATGTGACAAAGACAAACCTGTGCTGGACATCGGGGTCAGCTGGTCTTCTGCTCACCGACTCTCATTAGCAGATGGTGGCTTTAACCATTTTGTTGTTATGGAGCCGATTGAAAGAAAAAAGTAAAAGATGTTAGAAATTGAAGTTGCTGTCTTCACTTTGATGTGTTTGTGTTGACCACAAACCTTTAATGATGGCCCTAACTCTGTCAGTCTCTCTCTCTCTGCTTCATCCACATTATTGTGGCTCGGCAGCAGAAAATAAACTTCCCCCGTCTCTGCTCCCTTACGTTCATTTTCAGTTACTCTCATATCGTACACGTTTATTTCATACTCATTTAATCTCTTTCTCTCTCCAGGTGTACACGTCTGCTTCAAAAGCAATTCATTCAATTAATGAAGAAAAACACACATTAACATCCATGTCAACACATCAAAGTGGGAACAAAAGTCAGTTTGCACGCATGTGAGCGCACACAGACACACACCCACACAATCTGCATGCGCACGAGGACCTTTGCCCGAAGTGAAACGCCTGAACAACGTCGGAGAACGACTTCATCTCTTCGTGTTTGCAGTTGGCAAACAGCCAGATTGGGTCACAAAGAACCAGGATAACCCCAATTTATGAACCTACAGCCCAAACCATTTTAGTCAGGAAAAAGGGAAAACAAAAATACTGATAAAAAACACTTTGGACATTTAAAAGAAGAGGTTCAGCTCAGTTCTGTCCCGCTCTGCAACCACCGGCGCCGCGTTCTGGAAAAGCCAAAGACGCGATTTAGTCGGGATCATTTACATGTTTGTCTTTCCCCGCTGTCTCCAAAACGTGGTCTGAAAAAAGTGATTTAACGACAGCTCATGCATATTACACGCTAACTAGCAGTCATTTCCAAAAGGTGCCGCACTGCGGTGAGAAAAATCATTATTGCATGAGATAAAGCAGCGAAATGAAAGAGAAGACACTGAACACCTCGCCCACATTTCAAGATGCAGCCGCTCTGGGGACTTTGGCTTTGGAAGAGCTCGGTTTTTAGGTGTGTAAAAAAAGAGGAGTTTGTGAGGACAGTTGGCTGAAAAGATGAACAACTAATTGTGGACGCACGCACAAAGATGGCTGCAGCTGTGAGGCCCGGACCAATTAAGAAGCACTCGCAGGCTGAAGCAGCTATTTGTGTCAAGACATCACCTCAAAACTAACATTTTATCCAACGATGACCACAACACACCACATGATCAGAGCTGATGGAGGGTCATTTTGGATTCACTCGAGTGTCATGTGACATATCGACACACAGACCTGGGATCTGCAGCAACAGAACAACATGAATACATGAACAGTGTCTCAGGAAAATACACTTGATGCTTCCCAGCGAGTTTAGGTTTAGTCAACAAAATCCTGTTAGAGTTCAGAATGTGATGAGCTTGATAACTTGTAGCACAATTTACCGTCAGTTTGCGTGTGTGTGTGTGTGTGTGTATGTGTGTGTTTGAGGAACTGACTCTTCTGTTAGGGTTCTTTCATTGAGCCACTTCACAGAACAGCCGGTCCATGTTGGTGGATGGCACGTGTAACTGAGAAGGTGTGTGTGTGTGTGTGTGTGTGTGTGTGTGTGTGTGTGTGTGTGTGAGAATGTGTGAGTCCGGAGAGTGAGCGACTCTCAAAGACCACATTCAGACTTTGTGGCAGTTCAGTGTTCTCTCTCTATGAACGTGTGTGTGTGTGTGTGTGTGTGTGTGTTTTTAGAGGAAGTGAGATAAGAGGCGTCACTAAAAGCTTCCTTACTCACATATTCTGTTGCTTGTTTATTAAACAAGGTCACTTTGTGTGTGTGTGTGTGTGTGTGTGTGTGTGTGTGTGTGTGTGTGTGTGTGTGTGTGTCCTGAAACCGAGTGGGAGGACAGACAGAGAGCAAGGAGAGTGATGGAGAGGGAAGGTGGAGAAGTCTCTTGGGTGTCACAATGACAGAAGGGAGGAAGAGGAAGAGACGAAGAGAAACGGAGAGATCAGCGGATGAAAAGAGAGAAGAGCAAAGGTCAAGTATTTGAAAGAAGGAGGAAGTGCATGTGACATAAAATCCCTGATCCCTCTCTTCATTTCCCAACTTCTTGAAGAAGAGGACGTTTTCTTTCCTGACTGCTGGAACCGTCCTCTGACCCAACCTCACACACACACACACACACACACACACACACACACACACACACACACACACACACACACACACACACACACACACACACACACACACACACACACACACATAAAGCAAACACACAGCCAAGATAAAACAAGTATTTACTGTTGAGCTTTACTTTTGAGAACAACTGGACTGAAGAGGAAGTACACGGGGAAGTGGGGAAAGGAAGAAGAGAAAGAAAAGAGAGAAAGTATTAATCCAGCCAATAATACCATACAATACCAGCCGTTTAAAACATTAAATAATAACCGTTAATGCGAGGAACTGTTTGTTCTGGCAGAACTGAACCACGGCTGAACTTTACAACCGCAGCTGCTGGTTCGACTTTTGAAACGGCTGATTTTTTGAATGTTTGGCTTCTTTCAAAGTGTGTTTACAGGCTTTGGCAGAAAAGCAAACAGATAGGCAGCGGGTCAGTGAAAGAACACTTTTCATTCAACTACTATTTTCCTCCCGAGATACACTCACACTCACACACACACACACACACACACACTTAAGAGTACCGTTAAGTTGCTGTTTTCCCGTGTTGCAGCAATTGCAACGCTGTAAACAGTGTGAGTGCTGCTTCATGGTGTCTGTCAGCACTGTCCAGCTGTCCAAAGGACTTTTATTGACTTCCATTTCATCACTGTTAAAGAAAATAAACATGCATCTCGAGCTGCTGGCTCCACTTACTGCTCTTATACCCATAAATAACCAAAAGGAATCTTGAACAACAGCCATTTTCAGACCATGGAAAGTATAGAGGGACAAAACACGAAGGCCGAACACTCACTGCCACTGTCATTATTGAGTGTAATATTGCAACGCAGCAGAGCAACACATCCTGAGAGAAGGTAAGCCACAGAAGAACTAGCTCTCGTGACAGGACATGTTTATAACAGTGTTATAACAGCTCATAGTGTGTCCTGGTAGCTGGAAACATCCGCTCCTGGTCTGGAGCAAGGCACTGATGGCTGCATGGGGCCGTGGGCTGCCGGGACCCATCATTCTGGCTTCTACACGCCATGCATGTGCATGTGCATGGGTGTGTGCACGTGCATGCATGTGTAAACCAAGAAACATTTTCCTTTCAAACGAAATGAATTAAATTCTGCATTTGGACGAATAATCACTACGAATGATCTAATTGATTACTGACTTTGAGCACGGGCGAAGGACGTAATCAATTTATTGTCATATAATTTCCTTTAGAAGAACCACATGAAAAGCACAGCGGGAAAAGAAAAATAGTTTTTTTGCTGAAAACAGAGCAGCCACGTTCCTGTTAAACCGACTCGTTACGGCTAAAATGCCAAAATCATTTCAAATCTAAATCATCATTAGAGTTTAGCCAAAGTAAATGGATGTTTACTGTAAACTGGATTTCGGCGTAGAGCAGAAACAGCTGAGAGAGATTAACCAGAGTGGCTGGAGAAGAATGGCTCATTACTGTGCGTGGATGTGTGTGTTTGTTTGTGTGTGTGTGTGTTTATGATTATTATTCATGTGGAGTTGCTATGATACAACGGAGCCAGCTGGGGAGCAAGCGCTGCGCTCAACCTTTGTTGCCCTTCCTCATTTATTAAACACACACATAAATGCGTGCAAGCAAGACCCCAAACACACAAACACACAAACACACACAAATCAGAGGAATCTGTAATCCAGCCGAGCAACTGGCACACAACCCTGGCTCATGTTAACATTCAGTTCTCGGTGAGTGGCTTCCTCTCCGCCTACACACAGAAGGCTGTGAGCATCCGAAGCGCCGACACACAACGCAGCGCAACGCCAGCTACAAAACCCGACCGTTAGAAATGCAGATGTGGCTTAACTATTTGTACGATAACAGTTGGAAGGTGTCGCATTAAGTCATCGCTTTATCGCGACTGTGGCTCAGTGGTTAGCAAGTCGGTCTTTCAATCAGAGGGTCGGTGGTTCGATCCCCGGCTCCGGCAGTCTGTGTCGTTGTGTCCTTGAGCAAGACACTTAACCCTCATTGCTCACCGTTGCTGTGTCTACGGTCTACTGTATAGCATGTAAGTCACTTTGGATAAAAGCCTCAGCTAAATGAAATGTAATGTAATCATGAAGATCAGAGCAGGTGATGATGCCTTTTTTATTTATTTTCTGTGAAGACCAGAGATAAAAAAAAAAGATGCTCTGAGAAAAAAGGAAGTGACAGAGAGGTTGTATTTAAAAGTTTAGTTTAACTTACAGAGGACACGTCATGAAAAGCTCCCTTTCTCAGGGCTTGTGCACATGCATTTCAAGTTTCGAGTTTTTATTTGTTCGACAGGGACAATGTGCATTGATGAACACTTTAAATCAACATGTAAATGCCCTGATTACAGCCGCAAGGCTGATTTCCATTGTGTGAATGTACAGGCTGAGTGTCCTAGAGGAAAAGGTCATGTGCAGTAGTAATAGACTACAATCAAGTATAGTCTATAGTTCGGTAATAAAAAGTTAACAATGGATAAAAAAGAATCGCATATATATAAAAGAAACAAGAGAAAATATCACAGTGTAAGGAAGACATTTCACATGCACATGGGGCGACTGTGGCTCAGTGGTTAGCAAGTCGGTCTTTCAATCAGAAGGTCGGTGGTTCGATCCCCGGCTCCGGCAGTCTGCGTCGTTGTGTCCTTGAGCAAGACACTTAACCCTAATTGCTCACCGTTGCTGTGTCTACTGTATATCATGTAAGTCGCTTTGGATAAAAGCGTCAGCTAAATGAAATGTAATGTAATAATCATATTGCACACAGATATATTGCACATAAGGGCATTAATTAATTTTGGTTAATTGGTTATCTGGAGTTCATACTAATCCTCAAACTGTGAAATAAGACAACCCAGTCTGTTCCTTCTGCCTCGATCACAACACGTTATGTCACATGCACGCTCTATATGCATGATATATAACACCACCCGTCTGAGGATCTCCACCCCCAGCTTTGCAGAGTTGCACCATTCATTGTTTTAGCCAATAAGAGCAACTGGCTTCTTTTTTTTTTAGGGGAGGGGCCTAAATAGACAGGCACTAAAACGTGTGTTTCATACAGGTACATTCAGACAGTATGAGTAAAAAATACTTTATCAATAAAGCTTGTAAACACCTTCTAGCAGAAGAAAAATGCGTAAGTATATAAATAATAAGTATGAACCTGATATGTTCCCTTTAATATCACACAACTTACTGGAGGGGAACACACACACACTCCTGTTGGTACATTTGAAACTTAAACTGCCTTTAGACTTTACCACCATGAATCCTAAAAGGCTTTTTTAATCCAGCAAGGACAGGAGAAACCTTTGAAGACTGAAATGTGAGAATGCCCAAAGTTAGAACGATGACTTCACATGAAAAAAACAAGCAGAACAAGAGAAGAAGTCATCATCCCTGAATGTTGTGCCTTCTGAATCAACTCTTATGAGCATTCCTGCCTCAGTACCACTGAGTCTGGCTCACAGGAGGCGGAGCCGGCCGAGGACCAGACCCGTCTCCAGTGATGATGTCACAACCTCTGTACCCGCATCCATCTCAGACCTTTTGGAGCGGTACACCAACGTCTTTCTACCGTTGCTACTGAGAGAGGACCGTCGTTACTCCAACAATCCCCAGAAGCCACTTGTCAGGAAAATGTAAACATGGAACGTTTAAGTGATTTGAGTGAGCGCAGAGAAATTGTTAGGACAAGACATAATGGAATAAAGAGGTCAGTACTTCTGTATATATGTACATGTAGCTATCTACGGTGTGTTAGTCGGCCAAAGTGTCTGTGTTTGTGTGTGTGTGTGTGTGTGTGTGTGTGTGTGTGTGTGTAAAAGATGTCCTTTTTAATGTAATTATCTGCATATTGTTAAAATGAATGCGTTACTCAATGTATCTTCACTAAGCACTTTTTCCATCCTGTGTTATATATGAGCATACATATACATTTCACATGTACATATCACATGTACATTTCTTTGAAGTGTGTGTTTGAGAGTCGGATGATTAGTCATGGCGCCTCAGCATGAAGTAGGTAAGTGCAGCGCCACAGTTTATGTAAACACAGGACCTTTAGAGTCACTTTGTGAAACTGTTTGTCCTGATCATTTACACCAAGAATAAACCAAGCGGACGCCATGAAAACCTATAAAGATTTACCTTAAATGAGTAAATGTGTTTTTTCCCTTTGTTTAAATCTTTTCATGACTTTAACAACATCAGAGGTTAAAATGCAGTTTATATCCCCGTCCGTCCAAAATATCATCACGTCATCATTTTATACAATTTGTGTTAAAATTGACATAATTAGCATTCAAATTCTTGATTTATGGCCAAAAGTGTGTTTTGTGGGGTCACAGTGACCTTTGACCCCCCAGTATGTAATCAGCTCATCCTCAAAGTCCAAGAGGACGTTTGTGTAAAATTACTGTAAATTCAAAGACATCACTATGGGACGACCTTTGACCTCAAAAATCAAATCAAGTCAGCGTTGCTGAGATATTGCATTCACGAGGATGGACAGAAGTACCGAAAAACACAATGACCGGCACGGAGGTATGAAAATAATAAGAATAGCACAGACACACACATTCAGACATGGACACACTGAGCCGAGCCAAAGCCGAACAAAGAGAGAGAGTGACGACTGTCTGGGCAGCAGCACAGGGTTCAGATAAGAGCAACAGTCCATGACCTGTCTGGACAAACTTACACTCACACACACACACACACACACACACACACACACACACACACACACACACACACACACACACACACACACACACACACACTCACACACACCTATAAAACCCTGCAGTGACATGATAGTGCAGTCAACTAGGACCTCATTATCACCTGGCTCTAAAACATACCGTTGACCATCCAGGAAACACACACACACACACACACACACACACACACACACACACACACACACACACACACACACACACACACACACACACACATACCTGGTTCATGTGCTAGTATCGGTCAAGGGTCACTGGGCAGGATTTGAACCACATCTCCAGCGACCACAGGGGTGTGAGTGTGTGGGCCTACGTGCATATATTTGCTAGTGAGTGTGTGTGTGTGCGTGCATGTGTGTTTGTGTGTGTGCGTGCGTGTGTGTGTCTCAGAGGGCTAGCTTAACCTGCCCCTGCTATCGATACTCTCAGAGTGTCACACACGCCCGACTGACCAGCTACAGGAAAGAGGAAATGAGAGGATTCGGTGTGTGACATTTGCGTCTGCATTTAAGAGTGTGTAGGCCTCTGTGTTTGTGCTGGCGTGTCGGCCATGTTTCCTCGTCGGTCCGCGAGGTTGCACGGGTCAGCGAGTCGGTCTGTGTGGAGCGTGAGCGAGCAATCGAGCATTCACTCTCGTCTCTGTGCTTCACTGCGACTGTTTGTTTCCGACAGAGAAGGTTCAGTGTGTGTCAGCGCGGTAGCAGGTAACTCTAGGAGGTGAAATGAACGGAGGGGAAGTAGAGAGAGGCGAGGGAGGAAAGGAGGGAGGGATGGAGGATGGAGTTAAAAGGAGAGGTAGAATGGTTGAGTGTAAAGGAGGTAAACAAAATGTGGAGAATGAACAGATCATTTAAACCGTATCCCGAAACCTTATCATTAAGATTTAAAAGCATTCGAATGAAACCATGAGACACAAATCCACGTTTCAGAAATACGTTTCAGAAATGATAGATTGGCAGCACTTTATAATAACTACACACTATTTAGCATTAGTAAAGCATGAGTAAACACTTAATTCATAATTTATAAAGCGTTGTTCCAACATGAACACTCGTTAGTATATAAATGTTTTATTCATGATTAATAAGCTTGACTATTATGCGTTTCATGATTGGTTTTCATACTTGATGGATAAATGATGGATTCCCCATTTGTAAATTAAGAATTATATATTGCAAACCAATTATTAAGGGCTTATAGATGATGCACTAATGGTTAACATGTGCTTTATAAACGTGTTGTAATACTGCAATTCATGATTAATTCAGTAGTTACTACTTGTTAGTTAAGTAGGCTATTAGTTAAGTATTAGTTAAGCATTAGTTAAGCATTAGTTAAGTATTAGTTAAGTATTAGTTAAGTATGTTCCATGACCTCATCTAAAGTGAAGACTATCTATGCTTTACAAAGCATTTATAACCTCAAAGCTAGCAGAGTTATCTCCTCAACACAAAGTGATAAAGAACATTGATATGATGGTGATGTGTTTGCTGGCACATACATATTATTGATGATTGATTATGAGTATCTAGCTAGCTAGCTACCTGTGACTTGTGTGCTAGCTAGCCAGCTAGCAAGCTCGTCACTAACTAGAGGTCCTAACACAGCACCGCCAGTTGTAAGTAGACCAATCCAGGTGATAGCTAGATACTTATAATCAATCATGTATTTATATATATCTGCGAACAAACTATAAAACATACTCAACACTCGTGCCACTGACGGGCACTCAACATTTACTTTTGGCTTTACTTGGACACAAACAGCTCCCCATATCGCCTTCTACACTTGTTATTATTCCGCATAACATTCAGTAAGAGCTGCTTCATGTACTACCTCACTTTCGTCAGGCCCGATTCAAAACCGCCCACATTCAAAAAACTAGACAAAAACGTCCACATTCAATGTATTCGATGTATCCGGGCATTTTATTCCTCAATCAGGTAGCCGATATTAAAAAGATGACAGGAAAAAAGGGGGAAGGAGATGAAGGATGACATGCAACAAAGGTTCCCGGCTGCACTGAAACCGGGAATGTTACTCATTGTGAACGGCGCCTTAAACCCTGGGCCACTTGGGCTTCCATCAAGATGAGAAATAATAACTCTGAAATTGGATTGGGAGTAATTGGAATGAGATTTGGATGGGAAGTGATCATTTCAGATGGGAGGGGATGAAATAGGAGAAAGCAGGGGAAAAGAATCCCTCCATCCCCTTCCAATAACAATCACCTTTCCCATCGTTGCAATTGAACAAAGGCGAGATAAAATATGTGTGTGACTGAAAACACATTTCAGTAGTTCATAAGTTGCAAATTAACAATTCTTATACAATTTTCCACACGGCAACCTTCTAAAAAGGGTCTTTGTCAAATCCCTCGCTTATACATTTGACACATTTATGATAGTAGTTACAGATGTAAGCCTCCCAGGTGGGATTTGTTGTCCACAAAGTCAAATACTGCACACGGCAAATGTGGCTCAGTCCGTCCTTCAATTAGAGGATCGGTGGTTCGATCCCCACTAGTCCTCGTCGATGTGTCCTTGAGCAAGACACTTAGCCCAAATTGCTCACTGTTGCAGTGTCTACATCTATATGAATTGCTTACAATTAAAGTGTAAATGTAATGTAAAAAACTAAAAAAGCTAATTTTTTTGGCTGGTTTGACTGTATTTGCTCAGACAAACATAGATGTCTATGGGAAGAAGTACATGTTTTCCTCTTGTTTTCTGTGTCTGAAAGGGTTTCTTAAAGGTTTTCCTTGTGGCTTATAAACATAGATGTTTATAGGAAGAAGCACATGTTTTCCTCTTGTTTTCTGTGTCTGAAAGGGTTTCTTAAAGGTTTTCCTTGTGGCTTATAAACATAGATGTTTATAGGAAGAAGCACATGCTTTCCTCTTGTTTTCTATGTCTGAAAGGGTTTCGTAAAGGTTTTCCTTGTGGCTTATACACATAGATGTCTATGGGAAGAAGCACATGTTTTCCTCTTGTTTTCTGTGTCTGAAAGGGTTTCTTAAAGGTTTTCCTTGTGGCTTATAAACATAGATGTCTATAGGAAGAAGCACATGTTTTCCTCTTGTTTTCTATGTCTGAAAGGGTTTCGTAAAGGTTTTCCTTGTGGCTTATACACATAGATGTCTATGGGAAGAAGCACATGTTTTCCTCTTGTTTTCTGTGTCTGAAAGGGTTTCTTAAAGGTTTCCCTTGTGGCTTATAAACATAGATGTCTATAGGAAGAAGCACATGTTTTCCTCTTGTTTTCTATGTCTGAAAGGGTTTCTTAAAGGTTTTCCTTGTGGCTTATATCTTTAATTTATATAAGCAAATGTCTAAAAGAAGCTACAAAAGAAAGATTACATGAGAGGAGCACACGGTGGATCAGGGGAGCCTACAGAAACAGTTTCTTGCTCTAAATAAGAGTTGAAATGATCAGAGAGGACGGTGCCAGAGAACATTCTTAAACCTGCTCTGTGGAGTTGTGAGTGGGTGCTTCTACAGCTATTTCAAGTCTTGTGTAACTTTGCACTTTTGACATTTAACGGATACTTTGTGGAGGCGGGATCCAACCACACAGCCAAAACGTAAAGTTAGAGAAGTTGATTACTATTATAAAAAAAAATATGAAGATTGATGCACTGCCTCCTTCCCGATAGTTGGAGCCATTTACCATCTTCAGGGGAATTTCACCGAAAGAAAAGCTGAGAATCAGTCCAGTTAGTGTGGTAATATTCAGAAGTGTGTCCTCGGGGAGAGGGAACACATCGCAAATTGAGAGTGACTAAGAAAAGGTGCAAATTAAAAAAGGACTGAAGGCAAAAGATGAAAGGAAGGAGGGAGAGAAGTTACCAAGGAACGCCGCAGAGAGTGAAGGGTTCTTTGATGAATTGGTTTGGAATGAGAGCCGAGTGCCGGAGAGGCCAGCGAAAACAAACTGGACTGAAGCATTTATTTACACTCTGCTTCTCAATTAAGTCCAATAGGCCACTTTAACGAGGCTGACATTTCAACAGTATAATGAGATAGCCGAGGGTCCTTCTGCAGGATGTACGGAAACCACACGCGCGTGTGTGTGTGTGTGTGTGTGTGTGTGTGTGTGTGTGTGTGTGTGTGTGTGTGGATACACACGTGTTGAAACATACCCACAGTTTGTGTACGACTACGATGTTTCCCTGCATGTCAGCTGGTGACATGCACACGCGTGTGTGTGTGTCCATATCTTCGCCGTCCTCCATCCCTCGCCTCCTCCTCCTCCTCCGTCTCCACTGCGTTTGTTTAAACGGAACGATCTGGAAAGCCTCAGCCGGGCCGGCCGGAGACGGGAATGTGAACATGCATCGTAACGCTGCACCTTCAGGAGCGTGTGGGTGAGCGAGGGAGTAGAGAGGCACAAAGAGAGAGAGGAAGAAGAGGAGGAGGAAGCTGGAGTGTGTGTGTGTGTGTGTGTGTGTGTCTTGATGGAGACAGAAGGATGGAAAGTGAAGGTTTGGAATGCAGCCCTCCAGAGCCGAGGGAAACTCCCTCTGTGGGGATGTTTGAAGCAGCTCATAAACTCTCACGGCTGAAGGGATGAAACTCTATCCACACCAGGTGAAAACCATTTCTCACGCTTTTGTGTGTTTAGATGTGAGTGAACGCACAGATTCCTCTGTCCGTCCACATGTGTGTTTGTATATACAGTCCCCTCCAAAAGTATTGGAACGGTAAGGCAAATTCCTTTATTTCTGTTGTTCACTGAAGACATTTGGGTTTAAGATCAAAAGATGAGTATGAGACAAGAGTTCAGAATTTCAGCTTTTATTTCCTGGTATTCACATCTAGATGTGTTAAATAACTCACGACATACCACCCTTTGTTTGAACCCACCCATTTTTCAAGTGAGTAAAAGTATTGGAACAAATAATCTTAAAGTAAATAACATTTAATATTTGGTGGCATAACCCTTGCTTGCAATAACTGCCCCAAGACTGCGACCCATCGACATCACAAACTGTTGCATTCTTCATTTGTGATGCTATTCCAGGCTTTTACCGCAGCTTCTTTTAGTTCTTGTTTGTTTCGGGGTGTTTCTCCCTTCAGTCTCCTCTTAAGGAGGTGAAATGCATGCTCTATTGGGTTAAGGTCAGGTGATTGACTTGGCCAGTCTAAAACCTTCCACTTTTCCCTCTGATGAAGTCCTTTGTTTTGTTGGCAGTGTGCTTTGGGTCATTGTCCTGCTGCATGATAAACTTCCTCCCGATTAGTTTCAATGCATTTCTCCGTAAATTGGCAGACAAAATGTTTCTGTACACTTCTGAATTCATTCTGCTGCTACCGTCATCAGTTACATCATCAATAAATATCAATGAGCCTGTTCCAGAAGCAGCCATGCACGCCCAAGCCATGACATTACCTCCACCATGCTTCACAGATGAGCTTGTATGCTTCGGATCATAAGCAGTTCCTTTCTTTCTCCACACTTTGGCCTTTCCATCACTTTGGTAGAGGTTAATCTTGGTCTCATCAGTCCATAAGATTGTGTTCCAGAACTTTTGCGGCTCATCTCTGTACTTCTTTGCAAATTCCAATCTGGCCTTCCGATTCTTACTGCTGATGAGTGGTTTGCATCTTGTGGTGTGGCCTCTATATTTCTGCTCTCTGAGTCTTCTTCGAACAGTGGATTGTGATACCTTCACCCCTGCACTGTGGAGGTCGTTGGTGATTTCACTTACTGATGTTTTGGGGGTTTTCTTCACAGCTCTCACGATACTTCTGTCATCAACTACTGTTGTTTTCCCTGGCCGACCTGTTCGACATCTGTTACTCAGTACACCAGTAGTTTCTTTCTTTTTCAGGACATTCCAAATTGTTGTGCTTGCTATGCCCAATGTTTGTCCAATGACTCTGATCGACTTTCCTTCTTTTCTCAGCTTGACAATGGCTTGCTTTTCTCCCATAGACAGCTCTCTGGTCTTCATGTTGGTTTATCCTCTTTAACAGGAAATGCAGTCTTGATAGGTTTGAACCAAGGGTGAAAACTTAGACTAGTCATGCAGAGCTATTTAATGTTTGGACAATCAACCTAAAAGGCAACGCCTGGGCAACAAGAAACACCTGTCAGTCACATGTTCCAATACTTTTGCTCACTTGAAAAATGGGTGGGTTCAAACAAAGGGTGGTATGTCGTGAGTTGTTTAAACATCTAGATGTGAATACCAGGAAATAAAAGCTGAAATTCTGAACTCTTGTCTCATACTCATCTTTTGATCTTAAACCCAAATGTCTTCAGTGAACAACAAAAATAAAGGAATTTGCCTTACCGTTCCAATACTTTTGGAGGGGACTGTATATATATATATATATATATATATATATATATATATATATATATATATATATATATACACACGCACAGATGTTGCGTTTAACGTCTCTGCCGGTGTGAGGGATGGAAGCCAGATTCCCGGGGGGATTTTAAGGGAGCATGTAGGCTTTATGTTGGACACGGAGCAGAACTCCTGCTGAAGAGATCCATTAAACACACATCAGCACATCAGCACCAAAATACAAGAGGCCATGAAAAATAAGCCGTCATAATTGGACACATGGCGCGGTTCCTCCAAGGCTACCCGGGCCAGGCGGCGTGAAGTCGAGGAGAGATCAACACTTTCCATGACGAGCGTGTCTGTAATGCATTATCAACGTGATGCGTTATAATCTGCTTGATTACAGTTATAAACACTTAAAAAGTTAATAATCATAACACATTATAAAGCATTTTAGGATTAGTATTATGTCACTCATTGACATTTCTGTTGTCACAAGGATTAAAGCGTATTATAATTCCCATCGTAATGCATTATTAATATATTATAATATATTACAACGATGGGAATTATAATACATTATAAACCTTTCAAAAACAATAGTCAGTTAGTCACCAGCAAATATGAAGTTGTATGATACTCGACCTTCTAATTCATTGTTAAATGCTTTGCTATGAGTTTGGATTATTGTTACAAAGAATTTACGAGTGCTTATAACTATAATTAAACCGTGTTATAACACATTATAAGTATGTTTATAGTGCTTTGTGTGCAAGCAGAAGCAGGGCAGGCTCCTGGTCCTCTGGCCCTTCACAATAAGAGTTACTCTGGAATGTAATCTTTAAGAGAATCGAGCTCAACCATGAAACAGAAATGTGAATCTTTGTTCCTCCTTCTACCTCCAACATCCCTGGTTTCTGAGATGTAACAGATGTTCTAATTGGAAAATCCTCCACAAGCAGGATTCAGTTCATCTTTGTCTGTAATTTGACGTTCAAGGGGCCTATTCCCTGTTTTTTCTTGTTCCAATAAGTAATCACGTTTTTCTTCAAAACGGGTTGCTGTGTTTATTCCAGCAGTTGTGAATGTTTCCGTCACCACAAGCCGCACACTGACTATGACTGCATGCTTTGGCAAAAAAAACTGTATTTCAGCAGCTATGGATTAAACAAATAATCTTTTTTTTTCTTTTTACCAGCACACAGAAGTAGGAGAAAAGGCTTTTATTGGTAACGGGACCACTTGTTGTTAAGGTACCCGTCAGCCTTCTGGACTCTGTCTGGACTCGGCATGTGTGTCAGTGCATGTCTAATTGCTTGTGATGAGAAGCAAATGTGTATGCATAACCACAAATTTGCACTGCACACACACACTTGTGCAAGTGTGTGTGTGTGTTGCAGAAGACGGATGACGCTCCATTCAGACCGCAGTGGAAACATTCATTGGTTCCAGCCTCTACACACACATTGTGTACAAATCTCCCGCGTGAATAAAGCAACAATGCACAAACATGCAGGAACTAACTTCACCTTCTTGTTTAATTTTTCATATATCATATTAATACAAATGATTAAGGCTTCCCCTTGACGGTCAGTCCTTGACCACAATGCAACATTCATTCAACTGAATAAAGAACATTTGGTGCGGAGCTAAAAATGAAACGACAATGTCACACTTAGCTTGTTGGCTTATTTGAATTTCATAATCATCTCACAAAGCAGAGAGCTGTGATGGACGCCACGTTCAGGAAAATTAATTAAGTCCCCGTTGACTATAAAAACTGTTGCTCAGTATCATCGGTGCTCTTAAACGCTCGTCGCCAATATAACACTCTGAAGTCTCTCATGACTGAGGAGTGTAAACCGTCTCTCCGTGGGGACGATGTTCTCTGTGTGTGTGTGTGTGTGTGTGTGTGTGTGTGTGTGTGTGTGTGTGTGTGTGTGATGGTTATTATTTAAAAAGCTCTCTGGAGCTCACTCCTCTCCAAATGCTTTTTGGCTCAGTGGATTAGCTCCATATCAGTTTCCATGAGAAAGAATGGTGCCCACTGCCAGCGGCCTTTCAACACAACACACACAGAAAACGTGGCCTGGCACAAGTGAAGAGGCTTTGTCTCCGGTTTTACCCGAACGCACCAAAACCTCCACGTCACACGGTCTATTCAAACCAAAGCACACACCCGGAGCTTAACGCTGAGCCACATTAAGATCGTCAACAGAAAAGAGATCCTAACCTCAAACACGCTCCCATCGTTACCCCCACTGCAACTTCATTGTTCTTCCTCTTCAAAGGCTCATTTCATCCCATAACTTGTTGTTGGTCGTGTTTACACGTCCCCGCACAGCAACAGTTTCCAGTGAGCGCTCACTTGTTCATACACAGGGACGCACACGCGGAAATAAAAGGAAAAATGCCAAAATCTGTCTCATGCAGCAGCAAAGCCAGTAATCTGGGTTGGTGCTGCTTTCTGCACCCAGCAGTGTTTTACCACTGCCTGTTGGGTTACAATGGAAGAAAACGTTTACACTGACTAATTTAAAATAAAGATGTTTTTTTTTTTTGGTAAGTGCTCTTTTTATATTTCTATTTCAACGTGATGGCAAAACAGCTCCAAAAAAGAGAGAAAAAATAGCCTTATTTTTCACATCATGTTAATTCATAAAGCAACAAAACAGCCTCTTCACAATTATTAACACACACAAATGACAAGAGGACCTTGTGTGCTCTAATTGTATTCTTAATTGAGCCGCCCGTGTTTCTCTCTCTTCACATTCTGCCATGAAAACGGTGAAATTATAAGAGCTTCACCTTGTCCTATTTCTGAGTATCAATCCAACATACAAAATGATATTAACAAAGACAGACCAACAGCTGGACAAAAGCCCATCTTTCTATGAGTGTTTATGAATGCTGCTATAGAGTCGTGATGTCATCGCCCAGATACACACCAGATATGAAACACTACTTTTCTTACATCCACGATATGAAATGAAGGAACATTTAGTTTGGGGACATAATTCAGATTTCAGTTCCTTTTTAATACATTTTGGTTCCATCAGCATTAAACTGTGCGAACCTCCCATAACATGAATCCGTGCTTCTGAGAAGAAGAAAGGAAGTGGAGTCTGCCAAAATGGACAGCAGAGAGCTAAAGCTAATGAAGGCTACGAGCATCTGAACCAACAGCAGCTCACGTCTGCTCCCTGAGACGACTGTTTTAAAAGTTAGAGCCGGATTTGGAGCGAAGTCAAAGCTCCGCTTGATGGATGCAGATTCAGTTTAGCGGCAAATGATGAAATATTGTTACTCACGTGGAATAATCATTTTATGGCTTTTAGGAAAACGACAACAAGCATTTACAGCCTAGCAAAGACACACACACACACACACACACACACACACACACACACACACACACACACACACACACACACACACAGTCTGGGAAGGAACCAAATCGTCCGTGGAGGAAACAACAGATAATCCTCATCCTGTCGCACTCGTTATCCTTTTTAACTCATTTATCCGTGTTTGGCTCTTCCTCTCATCCCTCGCTCGCTCTCCAAACCCTCGCCAGTCACGTGACCCGCCGGATATACGCGAGATCCTCCAAGTATCTGCAAAAACCACAGGCTTCCACCTCAACTGCTGAATCTGTGTTTGTTTGACATTTTGAACATTGTTTCACACACTTTCACACAGACAGCGAGGCGGACCGAGGGAAGGCAGCGGCTGACATTTGGAGGGTCCTGACCTGATAAACCCCTCTCCAGCTCTGCCCGTCTCCTCTCTGCCCCTCGCTGCTCAATTCAAGCCTTCCAGAGGATAAAACGGGCTTTAGGAGAGAGTCAGCACATGGCACTCAGTCACAAGGAGATCAACTTATGGCACCGGCAGCCGACGGGTATCGAGTGAGTCAGGCCGGAGCTGTGCCGGCCATCTGGAGCGTCGGAGAGGTGGCAACGTACGGCAGCCTGTTCGAGAGACGGCGATTAAACAAACCTGTCCTGGGAGGTGATTAACATCAAGATGGAGAAGTCACAGACTCCGGTTCCAGAACGGGGGATCCGAGTTAGTTCAATCACCTCAGAGACGGAGAGCTGAAGGCGTTCACCCGATCGATGGATGGAGCTCAAGCGAAGGCAATGAGCTGATGAAGGTCAGAGCGTGTGTTCAAATCCAGCGGAGCTCCACACATTGTTGCATGTGCACACCGTGTGTGTGTCTGTGTGATCTTTAAGAAAGGGCGGGGGGGGGGGGGTTTGCAACATTGTATTTAAAAATGATCCAAATACTTTGACATCATTTCAATATTATTTGATATATTAATTATTGTTTTTCTCTTTTTTTTTCCCCATTCTCACCCCGAGTCTGTCTCTATAATGTATAATTCCCTCTAACATGACACGTTAAACTCACTATAAAGGCTGTGCAGTGAAAAGCACAAGTCAGGGACCCGGAGTTCAAATAAAACCTCCATCGTGTTTATCATCTCTACTGGAAGTGAAGTTATTTGTATTTAAACTCATGAAACTAAACAGGAACACTGAATTGAAGTGCCACTTAAAGCAGCAAAGATAACTCATAATTTCAGAATAACACAAAGTAACACATAATAACACAAAGAAACATAAACAAGTGTGCAATATTCTTTTCTCGCCACTTATCCTCATCCTTCATTCTCCTGTCATCTCTGAGCTCCCTCCTTTTCTTCTCCGTCCTTCAGCTGATAAAAGGCCTTCTCTCTCTCCTTCAGCCCTCATCCCTCCCTCCTCTTCCTCCTCTTCCTTTCCTAACGTCTCCCTTTGTGTCCCTTGAGTGCTTTGTTGTGAAATGTTTGGGCACAATCGTTCCTCCTATTTCACACATATTTATCCGTTCTTTTTTCCCCTCCCTCCAGTATCTTGTCGAGCAACAAAACAAGGCACGGCTTTTTGTCTGTCAGTCCCTCTCTAACTTGTTTTCTCTGCACAGAAATCAACCCGGCGGCTCCTCGATCAATGCATTTAAAGGGCCAGACGGGGCGTTGTGTTCACTGCTCGGGATTAGAAACCCAAAAGGCACACACACACACTCGTGCATGCAAGTTTATACCCGCTCTCTCTTTCACTGTCCTCTCTCTCGCTTCTTTCCCTCGAGCGACTTGAACACAAATCCTCAACCACGCAGTCCATTAGCTCGGACGGGCATCGTGTGAAGAGGGAGATGTATTTTGGGAAGATTATAATTGCTTATGTCATGCTGGTCCCATCCCCGTGACTGACTGTAACTGACTGTTGGATTAGGGTGTGTGTGTGTGTGTGTGTACTGTAGAAAGCTATGTGACTGATGTGTGTCTGTGTGTGTGAAAGACAGACAGACACAGTGGTGACAGGAGAGATCATTTCTATTTATATGTTTAATTTAAACGTAACCTAGTTAGTTTAAATGGGTTACTCTTGAATTGAGAGTCTAGTTGTGTAGGGATTTATGTATAAGTATTACTTTAACTTTTGGAGACTTGGGGAGTACGACTGTTTATATGAAAGATAATGAGCATTTAAGTATTCCGTGGCTCCGGAGGAAGCTTTGTGAAATCTTAGTTGGAGCTAAAAACATAAATAAAAAACTTCTCCAGCCACTCTGGAGGCGAGCAGCTCGAGGCAACAATAGCTGCTGCTGTCCATACCCGATGAGACCACACACTCCTGTTTTCAACATGTACTGAGGATAGCAAGAGAGAAGTTGGGCGATCCCAAATCTCCGGCCAAGCTGTTGGCGGCCCCGTTGCATCGTGGGCCAAGAAACCACGTAAGATTGAATGGAATATGAAATAAAAACAATATCTCAGGTTCATGCATCGATTTCAATTATTCTTCCAATGTGAGACCAACAGTAATCCATTAAGTTTGTAGTTTTTTATTTTAATGTACCTTATTTTTTTAATGTTTTTGTCTGATAGTAATTATCATCTCTCTGTGGATGCTTGTTGTTTTTCTGTGTATAAATACAGTGACTTGACTTGTCATTCACAGAACTTCATTAGCGAGGTTGGTAATTTCTGTATAAATAGCTTTTCTTTTGGCTTATTCTGTTGTAATTATTCCAGAAAACTCAACATTATTAAAATAAACGTATCAATAAGACAATGCCGGTGCTGTCACAGCGGCTGACTGACCGCCTCGTAACTCCACAACTCTTTTCTTTCTCTAATTGAAATTTCACGTTAGCTTGTGTGCTGAATCTGTTTCTTGACCGCAGAGTCAATGAAATCCTTTCAGTGACAAATTAGCGATAATGGAAAATTAAGCCGTTTTATAATTTATTTGAATTATTACAGTGGCAAAAAAAAACAGATGACACAATATCACATTTTTTGTTATATAACAATGTTAGAAAAACTTGAGCAAGACGCATTAGTGAATGACAGAGAAACGTTAAAGGAATGGAAACACAGAGCGACAAGAGAATCATATGAATGTCAAGACGAGTAACTTTGCTGTGGAGGAAAGAGAAGCATATTCTCTCGTCTCTCTCTCTCTGACGGCTGTCGTTCCTCCTTTCATCCGCTAAAAAAATAAATAAAAGGAGTAAGCACAGCGGTTGGATGGTGTGTGTATTAATATATGTGCACGTCAGAATGAAACTGAAGCTCAAAGCTCCACAAAGGAGTTGAACCATTGTGATGAAGAACACAATACAGACGCTGCATGCACGATGTTTCCGGTTCATTCTTTTGGTTTTGGTCTCAAGCGGCCAAGAAACGAACACATAACTTGTGAAGTATCCACATTATTGTTTAAGTTCACATGTTTTCAGGTATTGTTTTTGCAGTGGTGACAGGGACGCTAGGGCCGTCCTTCTCCATCGAGGGGTCGTGGGGTGTAATTATTGTCTATTATGAGGTCTGATTATCGGCAAATCCATCAGATGTGTGCCTTACTGCTATTTTCCCACCTACCGTGGCTTTATTGACACCGTATCGAGGTTTTCCTCACACAAGTGGGCGTGGTTTCATCCAGAAGTGGGCGTGGTTTCATAGATCAGCCTCTTTGTCCACATCATGCAGTGAAGGGAACTTCGGCTCGGACCTGGGGATGAAGTAACAACTCCCATTGTGTTTTTAAGTAATTGCATGTAATTTAAAAGTAATGTAAAAAAAAAAGGAAAGAAAACTGAGATTCTGAGGACGTAAAACGTTGTGAGAGAGAATCAGTGTCTGCTGACGTGTGTTTGGTTACACAACTAGTTGCTGGAGCAACATGAAAAAGGGAAGGTCCACATAAGTTCAAGGTGGAGATGAAGAAACGTTACGTGCTGTGGCTTTCTTTACGTCCTGCAGTGTTGTTTCTGTGTTTGTGTGATCACTAAGGAGGCCACATGAAGCCGGGCTCTTCCCGGTTCGGGATCACGGCCCATTCAGCTGCCTTACATGGAGATGGAAACAACTTTACGAGTCTTTGTCTCTAAGCACTGTGAAGCATCCCACGTGTTTGCTTTGAGCTCACAGTGGGGATTTGTGGCCAAATGTTCATACCTGCGTTCTGCTTGTGCATCGCTCCTGGCTGCTCTCTTCAGTCCTGGAAGCCCCAGGTTGAACTTGCATCGTGAGACAATGCTGGAAAGAAGCCAAAACCACAGCAGCGAACACACGAAGGCTTTAGAAACAGAAATCCCACCCAGTGAGGCTCGGTGCTGTGGGTTTAGCCTGGCACACACAGAGCCACCCTCGCCTCTTCAGAGGCCTGCAGCAGCCAGCAGGAGAGAGAGCCCTGGTACAGTATGTGTGCTAGAAGGATGCCTCAAGTTTACCACCGGGTTGAGGTATGTGGATGTGTGTGTGTGTGTGTGTGTGTGTGTGTGTGTGTGTGTGGGACGGGAAAAGGGGAAACAGCTGCCGGTGGAGTTTACCACAAGTCATTACTGTCCACAGGGGAAAGAGGAAATGTAATTTTTTACACACAAAGACTTTGTAGGACATATTCAGTATTCGTAATACTCTGTCCATGACCCTGCAGGATGTGAATCTTGAGACTGACACACAAACAAAACAAAAAAAAAGCAGAGTTTGCTTTAATCAACACTTCCACTTCTCTCTTTCTCTGCTTTTTGGAAGTGGTCACCAGCTTGTTCACACATTGAGGTGAAGTATCTACATTTCAAAGGAGTGGTTCCCAGGAGTGGGTTCAAAGGGTTCAAATAATCGGAGAGTGGAAAACACATTTCTGCTGAACGTGTTCAGGCCTCTGAAAACGAATGAGCTTTAATATTTTTTAAGTATTTGGTTGAACTGGTCACAACCTGTTAAAAACTGGTTCCTAAGTAGATTCACTGTAGCTTTGTTTCAAAGAGTTGCTGGTCGGTAACCACTCCACTTTAACGTGATATGAATGCAACAGTTTTCCAGTCAAGCCTGACCTGCTATACCTTTATTATCAAAAACACACAACGTTGAAACACTTCTACAAAACAGTAGCGCACTGACCTGTCTTTGAACTGCATCTTCGTCCAAGAAACTTCGGGAACTCTTGAACCTTGAAAATAACCCAAAACGCAGTGCACGCAATGTGCTGAACAGGAAGATCAAATCTGTCGGCGATGTGTAAAACAGGCATTTGGCCTCGTGCATCACTTCCGTACATCAGTGCTGATTCGTGCAATATTGAATTGTCGTCGTTGGTGATTTGAATTCACTGAAGCTCGCGATAAACCTGCACACTGTGACAGATTTGCATTAAAACGTTGTTTTAAAATGGATGAGCGTGTGCAAGCGACACTCTTCTCAGATTGTGACCTGACTTGTCACACTCGAGTCATTAGTCCACCGACACAGAGAAAACAAGATCGTAAGTTGACGATAATTAATGAGGGTTTTGGGAGGCCTGGCAGTTCCAAGGACGGCCTTCAAACACAGTGTACACGAAAAAACAATCAGAAGTCAAGGGAACAAAAAGCAGGCTGCCAGGCTGCCAATAATAGCTGCGACTGAACAATACCAATACACTCACACACACACTCACCCGTTCGCAAACTGGCAGGCATTCATAATAGGAAATCCTAAATACAATGTATTGAAATGATTATTAAAACTACTAATAATAACTGCTAATAATTACAGTGTGCCAAACCTGCCCTGGGAGGGAGGCTGGCAGCAATTACACAGCCAGTCAGTCAGTGACTGCTTCACGCTGTCAGTCAGCGAGTCAACCGGCCTCTGAGATACAGCATCAGTCAAAGAAATTACCAGCACGGGGCCCCTCCGTCAGCTAGTCTGTCAGGAAGCCCCTGAAGTTACTGTGGGGTTAGTCATAATCTGGACAGATTAAACGGCAATTAAAGATGCATTAAGTGATCGAGAGCACGAGAAGACAGATGTCTCCCAGAAACAGAGCCTTGATATATGATCGGCTTCTAGGGAAAGATGGTGGATGTGACTAAAAACACCACATCTAAGAAATGTCTTTAATCTCGTACACAGCTGGCCCGCACGAGTCGCAGACTGGATATACAAGTGGACGTCACCGTTGGTCTGTGGGCTACCGCTTTGAAGCCTCGACTTGGGCATAGTCGCCATCTTGGATTTTTGGAACCAGAAGTGACCATATTTGGACGTGAGGGTGGAGAATGAGGCCCAGCCGGGGAAATAACAAATGCTAAGTTAGCAACTAACACTAGCGCTAGCTAGCTAGCTTGGTTATGGAGAAGCATTTGTAAATCAAGCTAACAGTGATATAAAATGGGATGTTTTTTCCCAGCTAACGAAAACCAGACTTGTTTGTAATCTACTTAGCAGAAAGAAAATGACTAGCCAACTACTTGGAGTGTATTTTAGTGCCCCAAACACTGAAAAAACGCTGTGATAGCGATGCTGAAAAGTGGCCACGCCCTTAATTATGCTTAACTTTAAGCCTTAATATAATTTAAACCAGTGCGTTATGTAAAATTCAACCCACTTACAGAATTGGGAAATTAACTATAGAGACCAAAACCGTTTTTTGGCAGGTTAACGTGTTTATTCCCGCTGGAAAATGTAGCGTTTCAACACGGGGGTCTAAGTGAATTAACTCGTTTTTCAAACTGCAGTTTTTGGCAAATACTGCGGTGGCTTCATTTTTCAGCCTCGGAAAGTTGCTGCTTGGTTTGAGTTTTAGAGAAATAAGAACTCATCCATTCTGCAAGGTAAAACACAACAACACATTAAGCTTCAAGCTTCTCATACGTAAAGGCTGGTTAAGAATAGAGATCAACCTTTATCACTCAGGCAAACAGTCAGTCGCGCCACACTCTTTTAATTTGCTCCATTTCAGAGACATGTTTGATTCACACAGAGAGAAGAGTCCAGAAGCACTCAGCAATTAATCTTTGTAACTACTTTGTAGCTCTCACATGCATTAACACAAACAGCAGGACTTAAATAGCCATTACAATCAGAATATTGAATGTTGAAAATGCACACACACACCCACACACACACACTTTGTAGATCCATACTGAACACTGTGCACAAAATGAAGCTTGGCAGGATCCTAGGAGAATTTAATTACTTCCTCTCCCTCTCCCCATTGGCCGAGAGGTCTGGGATATGCTAATGAAGGCTTGACTGATAAAACATTCCCTCGGCCTGTGTGTCTCATTACGACTAACTTCTCTGATTGCAGCCTCGTCCTGCACCCACAGCGTCTGACAAATAAGAAAGCACCTTAAGCCACGAGCTGTGACTAAATGCTTATTAATCGGAGGGATATGACCTGGCAATGTGATGGCACTACGACAGAGGAACTACACAAAACTTTGTGCCGCAATCAGTGTACCTTATCTTCTTTTTCTAATTGATAATTAGTCTTGCATTAATTTAGGGGCCAACATCTATCTCTTATCACAAAGGTACAATTCATCAGCAGCTTAAATGATGGACTAAATTGGGTTGGCAATGTTAATGATTCACCTTGCAGGGAATGGGGGACATGAGGGAAATAATTTCTCCTGACTCATATTTAATTAACCTTAGCAGATGTGCTGGGCATGCATTGTGGCTTAAAAAAAGACATGTTGAAAAGACTTTAAAGTTTGACATCTTCTGGCAAATCCGGTTTAAAAATGAATATTTATTGTAGAAAAAGATGTTATATACATAAATATATAGGAAAACAACAGTAGAAAACATTGTTATTGTTACATTATATGAAATAGATTCGTTTATGGATACAATCAGTTTAATACAAAATGTTATACTTCTAAGGCAGAGAGGTTGTTTAGTTGGTTCCTTCATACTCAGAACCGGGAGAACCACAGTTCTGCTAACAGGGCTGGTTAGTACCTTCAGCTTGTGCAACTCATACCGTCCTGCCAAAAACCACAGAGCCATACATTCACAATCTTTCATATGTTAAACCATGCTACGCAAAATGTATTTTCCCCCCACATTCTTTTAAAAACGTTGAAAATTGCACAGTAAAAAAACAGAAAAACTACTGAACTGAAAGAAGTGATATGTAGCATGGTAACAATGGCAAACACACTCTGTGGCTCTGGGATGGCCAACCAAAAACACCAATTATCATTAAAAAAAAAAGACATAAAGAATACATATGAAGAAGTAACATACATGTGAATTGCGTACCAGTATCAGAGGAGTAACAATAGTTCAGCTTCATGTAATGTTCTCATCTCAATACTATGCATCTCAGCTAAGCTTCAGCTGACACTCAGATACAGTTCTGCATTATGTCTTATAGAGGTGCAATATATTTTTGGAAATATGACACCAAAACCGTCCATGTGACTCTAGTAGATCGTTTTCTTTGGTGCTCCATAACCTACATGTACCGTCGCACAGCTGCAATTATCCAAAGTTATACAATTTATCTTTTTCCATGAACATACCTCTGTTTGTTTTGAGAATCACACATATTATTCAGCAAAGCAGAGTATTAGTTATGACTCATTACCATAACCTTTGAGGTCTGAGTATAAAACACTTGTTACATTTAAGCTTCTTTTCAATTCAAATTCAAACATTTTCGACACAGATTAATTTGACATTTAGAAGCCAAAGATTTACAAAACATCGTATTATTTGAACCGATATTGCAATTGCGACATGCTTTGCAATTTTAGAAGGAATGATCATTTTTACATCATTATTAAGATTTCCATTGAAAAAAACATAAAAAATGATTATGGTGAACATGTTTTCTTAAGTCTGTAGACTATGAAGTGTAGGCCATATTTAATCAAGAAATATATTTTGACACATTTCACCTTTAACAAATACTGTGCAGTTTGAAAATCAGATTTGATTAATTGTGTGCCAACTGCCAATTTTGGCACAAATTTGGCACCATCACTCCATGAGGGCATCTGAACTATTGTGATGTCACTTCTCTACACCTGACTGTGCTGTTATTATTATTATTATTATTATTGTACGTTCAGTCATGCTGCAGTTTCATCTGGGGGTTTGATACTGATGCTGAAAAAAGCATTAAAAAGAGAAACACATTTGAAAGAAGTTCCCAACGCCGGCTCTTGCACAACTACTGCCGCCCAGATATCTGTGAACCTCCATTCTTCCTTCTGCTCCGTTATTCTTTGAAAACTGTCTGGATCAAACCGGTGAGAACCATAAATGCTTTGGCATTGCTCTGCTTGTGTACAGTCTATTACTTCTTTATTTAGTCCATCCTCCCCCTCTATGTCCTTTTTGCTTCATTTCCTTCCTTGGCGTCTCTCCCTATCCATTCTTTTCCTTCCTTCCTCCGGTTTTATTTTTCTAAAAATATTTCCACCTCCTCCATTCCATATTCCAATCAAGATCCAGATCTGTCAACCTAACAAGCAAATGAAACAGTGAGTCTGCATGAGCTTCAGCCGAATGACTTAATTATTGCTTCAACATCATGTCATTCATCTGTCACGTGGACCGAGATGCGATTCACGTAATCCTGAAGTGTCATCTCAAACATTGGCTCTCCACTGAAAGGACTACTGCTGTGCTTTGTGGAGCGAAACACAGACATGCTGGATGCTGGACTCTGTTCCACTTAATTGATGGTTTAGTGGCTAAACGGAGCACCCTGAAGCTCGATTCAGGCTTCAACAGGACTTGTCAGCCCTCCACCACCAGGTCACAGCGATGGCCCGTGAACATCCAGCCCAACCTCCAGTGCGTGGTAAACACAGAGGAGGTAGCTTTGAGGCCGAGGGGTGCTCTGAGGTTTCTGAGCCTGCTGGCTTATTGTGCTTGTAGAGAGAAAGAAGGATGCAACGCTGCTGTCCGTCACGTTTAAGCAGCGCTATCACATGTGTGCTCTCACACTAAGTCACCTCCGTTAGAGAAGGAGACGGCAATGAAAAGCTTTCACGATGCAAAATGAAGTGTTGGAAGCCTCTTGCCTTGGCGAGTGTAATGCCTCGACTGAAACTGGAGCTCTCAGTATTGATACAGAATGGTCGTCTGGTTCTTAACGGAGCTTCTTCCAGAATGTTAAAGTTCGAGGTGATATTAGGGAAGTTTGAAAGATGTGGTTTTTATTTAAAAGGAATGGATTATCTCTGAATTGGATGTTTGATGGAAAAACTATAAGTGAGCATAAACTCCAATCAGGCTGGATTGATGCAATACACACAGGCTGTACTATGGATTGAGTACTGGTGACGTAATCTAAGAGCTCCACACACATTCAAGGAGACTTTGAACAGATTTGACGAAGACAAACGTAAGTGGTGATGACCATTACATCTGAGATTCGGTACTTCTACAGTGGTGGAAGTGGTTATCACGACATAATGCTAGAGCAGGAACAGCGTCCGTCATAAAGGCTGCAGCCCAACAGACAAACTCAGATTAAACCTGGACTCTGATATCTCATCCCTACTGAGAGAACTAGTTTGGATGAAAAAGGGAAAGCATTCACAGAATTATTAAAAACATAATATGACAAGTGAAGATAACACACTGCTCTGCTGTGCTTTGGAACATTTTGATTATTCATGCTGCTTCCATAATTGATTGAATTCATCACACTAGTCACAAGTAAAGAATCTATACTTTCATAAAGACTGGAATAGTGGCGTTCTCCCTGTTTCACACGTTGAGAAAATAGGTCTCCAAATGCCCTTCATTTCATAACAACCTGTGACTGTACTGAATTTAGAACGCTATCTTATTAGTTCATTGTAATTCTGACTGAATGGATATATCTTTGTTGTAATTGTAGCGTTCTGAAAACCTTCACCTTGTTTGTTTCAGCAGCCGCTACTAAGGATTTCTCCAGACTCATTTTGCAACACAGAAACATTTTCCATCGTCTTCTACGTCTCAACTCCCGTCTCAAGAGGAGACTAAACGCCTGACAATCAGTTTTTTTTGTAAACACAAACTGCTTCAGTCTCAAGAATAGTTTTGGCTTCATCGCACAAAGTTACAGCCACTAGGCCATCATGTTACTACATGTTACATTGTACTCTAAAATGTAACATGTATAATACAATGTAACATGATACTACATGTTACATTGGACTCTAAAATGTAACATGTATAATACAATGTAACATGTTACTACATGTTACATTGGACTCTAAAATGTAACATGTATAATACAATGTAACATGATACTACATGTTACATTGGACTCTAAAATGTAACATGTATAATACAATGTAACATGTTACTACATGTTACATTGGACTCTAAAATGTAACATGTATAATACAATGTAACATGTTACTACATGTTACATTGTACTCTAAAATGTAACATGTATAATACAATGTAACATGATACTACATGTTACATTGGACTCTAAAATGTAACATGTATAATACAATGTAACATGTTACTACATGTTACATTGGACTCTAAAATGTAACATGTATAATACAATGTAACATGTTACTACATGTTACATTGGACTCTAAAATGTAACATGTATAATACAATGTAACATGTTACTACATGTTACATTGGACTCTAAAATGTAACATGAATAATACAATGTAACATGTTACTACATGTTACATTGGACTCTAAAATGTAACATGTATAATACAATGTAACATGTTACTACATGTTACATTGTACTCTAAAATGTAACATGTAGAACACAATGTAACATGTGGAACACAATGTAACATGTAGAACACAATGTAACATGTTACTACATGTTACATGTAGAACACAATGTAACATGTAGAATACAATGTAACATGTAGAACACAATGTAACATGTAGAACACAATGTGACATGTGGAACACAATGTAACATGTAGAATACAATGTAACATGTAGAACACAATGTAACATGTAGAATACAATGTAACATGTAGAATACAATGTAACATGTAGAATACAACGTAACATGTAGAATACAATGTAACATGTAGAATACAACGTAACATGTAGAATACAATGTAACATGTGGAACACAATGTAACATGTAGAATACAACGTAACATGTAGAATACAATGTAACATGTGGAACACAATGTAACATGTAGAATACAACGTAACATGTAGAATACAATGTAACATGTAGAATACAATGTAACATGTGGAACACAATGTAACATGTAGAATACAATGTAACATGTAGAACACAATGTAACATGTGGAACACAATGTAACATGTAGAATACAACGTAACATGTAGAATACAACGTAACATGTAGAATACAATGTAACATGTGGAACACAATGTAACATGTGGAACACAATGTAACATGTAGAATACAACGTAACATGTAGAACACAATGTAACATGTAGAATACAATGTAACATGTAGAATACAATGTAACATGTAGAACACAATGTAACATGTGGAACACAATGTAACATGTAGAATACAACGTAACATGTAGAACACAATGTAACATGTAGAATACAATGTAACATGTGGAACACAATGTATTATTTGTGTTTGTGGAGCTGCAGCAGTGGAACCAGCAGGTACAATATGAGTGTGCAGAGCCGTATGCAGGCCTTAATTTAAACAGATCCAATTATCTTTGTGGCTCTGACAGATTCTTGAAAGAGACGACTTAATCAGAGTATAGTGAAAAGTAAAAACCCTGCTAATTTTATACTGCGGGAGGACTCAAAGCAATTTAAATGACTTCAAACAACAAGACATTATGCTTCACGCCGGCCACTCTGTAATTAACCTCCTTTACCTTGCTTGTCTGTGTATTACCATATACTTCAAACAGTGCAGACAGCGTTTGATAATGATGGTGATTCAAATCACACCATTAAAAGGTTTCAACTGGATTTCATTGGAGTACCGCAGGCAGAAGAGCTGCTCAACACAAAGCAGTGAGCTTTGGGCTCACGTTCACCTCTGGACCCGACTCGTCTACACAGCTGCAGTCATGGCATTCTTCTGTCTGGGGTTGGTTTGGTGTTGCTGTTGCTGTCTTCCTCCCTCCCCAGTGTAGACGTACTGGTCTGGACTGGGATCCACCATGTGCCTGTAAGCAATCAAACATGCTCTTAGGGGCACAGTGAAGTCTTGTGGTCTCACGTACAGATGTAGTATATTATATATGATGCTCCTTTCGTAGTTTCGTTGTACATTTCAAAAGTCTCTTCAGGTTAAATGGATGAACTCAGTCATTTGTAAATCAAAGGATGGTTTTAGGTCTCAGAGGGATCATCTTCATCCGCACATCATCGCCCCTACCTGTAACCTCCACCTGCGTTTCCACGCGCCATGGTGTCGTACCGTAGTCCACGGAGCGGGGGGGTGGGAGACGGGGGAACATCCTGCCTCAAGGGGCCTCTCTGCTGGGAGCTGGGAGCAGAAAACAACACCATTATCACCTGATGAGTCCCACTGTGAGGACAGGTGTGAATGGTTTAACTGTGTAAAAAAAGCTAAATTGAGCAAATGATTAAAGCTATTTGAATAAAAGAGGGCCGGAGTTACTACCCTGTGTTTCTGACTCACGTTGGAGTTTAAACTCTGGGCATCGTGGATCATGAGATATGAAGCATGCATTTAATTACCTGGGGTGGGGATAGTACCCAGGGTCGACCCCCCGAGGGTCACCTGGCCGTGCATACGGGGGACCGGGTGGGTAGCCGGAGTAGGCCGGGGCAGACTGGGGGTTGGGGTTCGGGTAGGAGGGGGACTGAGGGTACCCCTGTGGGGCCTGGGGGGGTCCGGGGTAATGACCTGACCAGGGCTGCATGGAGTAGTCGGCCGCATCCAATGGACCTCGTCTGGAAAAAAGGGAAATATTTTTAAACATCGTAAGAAAGCAAAGTTTTAAGAAGTCTAACGCGCATATTTTTAGAATATTTTTATTTGGGCTTTTTTTTGGTGCCTGTCAGTCCAGGTCCATTCACTCCCTCAACCACAGACTACAAGACTAGAGCTATATTGTGTGTCAATAAAGAGGAAGTTACATACTGTATTAAGTTAATATTTTCAGTGCTCGCAAGTATAATTACAAAAAAAAAAAATATATATATATCAATATGATATAACAATCATACTGTATTAATGTTGTGTTGATATTCATATTGATATTATTGTGTTCTTCTGTATTTTGAATATTTTCTATATTTGGCAACATTGTTATTTTTTTAAATACACTTTCATGCCAATAAAGCCACATTGAAGCAGCAGCTCTGACCTCTCGTTCGGCCTCGTTCGGTCACACTGAAACAAACGCTGGCACCGAGGACGTCGTGCCACCGCTTCTCTGTTTGCTTTGTGATGCTCGTTTCATATATTTTAATTAGAACTAAAGAATACTACTGCCGCAGTTTTCTTTTGCCAGTTTCTCTGTTGACTAAATTGCTTAAATATTCATGAAAAGCTGCTGAAAACTATTTGTTTTGGACGAGAGAGAGAGAGAGAGAGAGAGAGAGAGAGCCCATCCCGGCCAAAGATCACATAGCAACAGAATATAAGTGACATGTGACAGTTTTAAGGGCTCAGTTGACACACACACACACACACACACACACACACACACACACACACACACACACACACACACACACACACACACACACTCAGCTGTGGTAATCCAGTACAACCCTGTCAATAGATATCAATGACTGGCGCCCAGTGGAAAGCAAGTACACAAACATATGTCGTCCACATAGCCAACATTATGAGCTATTACATTTTTTTATTTCTCAATCTACCCATCTGCCTTCCCATCTCTCTTTTCCCTTCTTTAATTTCTAATCTTCTACTCTATTTTTATTTTATTTTCTATTCATGCTCGTTTGTTCACGTACATACGGAAAAATTCCAGATTAAATGAGTGCATATACAGGATATATATTGATGTATATCCTGTCCTTTCTCATTTTTATTACAATTATACTGCCTCGCAGTTTGGATTAATATACTTAAAAATAATGTGTACTGAAGCCTGCACTTCTATATAAATGTGTTCAGAGCATGCTTCTCTCCCTGAGTGTCATAATGACACTTATCGTCAATATGCATTGTCAAGTGGGCGGAGCTCCACAGCCTCCAACCAATCAGAGTTGGACATAACGTTAACGTACACACAACCACCACAAGACAGCACGACTAACTCAAACACAGATTTGTACATAAATACTTGCACAGAGCAGACACACACACACTCACAGACACACACACACACACACACACAGAGTGCTGGTGGTCTCCATGCTGACGCCAGTGTGTGTCAATTTGGGTGGTCAGCAGTGGAGAGTGTATAACTAACTACATGCCCATCATGTTTGGGATGTCTGCTTCTGCCCCTCCTGGCTCCATATCGGTCCTGAGAGCCTCCCACACACACACACACACACACACACACACACACACACACACACACACACACACACACACACCCTGTCAACCTATCTGTCTCCTGCTTTTCGACTCATTCCGCTACACTACTGTAAGTCTCTCCGGCTGCGTGACGCCCATCAGCCACATGTCTCCGATGTCTCCCTTCCTAAGATCCACAGCCGGTTAGTCTGCTCCTCTGCTGCCGGAGGGCCGGCCGACACAGCTGCCCCGTCCGTCCATGTGTCGGCCGGCCTCCCTCGCTCTCCTTTCAGAGTTTTTTTTTTTACGGCTACAAGTCTGCCTGCCGGCTAATCTGCGTGGCCGGCCGGCCCTCCCTGAGCCGGCACACCGCCGGCCATATCGGGCCAGTCGATCTGTCACTCAAGAGTTCGGCCCCTGGCACCGATAATGTCACCGAGGCAGAGATAAGAGCGGTGGAGAGGGTGACGGGGAGGTGAGGAAGGCAGGGCAGGGAGGGAGATAAGATGGAAAGTAAGAAGGAGAGGGAAGGACGAGTGTAGGGGGAGGGGCAAGGGTGAGAGGCAGATAAAACACAGGGATAAGAAGAGGGGGGAAGCGGTGAGGGGAATACAATCAAGGAAGAAAAGAAGACATTGCCTCTTAAAATGTACAAGTAATTAAGAGTCAGCAAAATGCTTGACTTATCTATGAATATGCACCATGATTTATTGTAATTTGTAGGGCTTTCCATCATTGTTAGGACACTGCATTAGATATGATAAAAATAATAACGATAATTAGTGGCAAACCTGTAAATAGAGAGAAAAGGTTAATGAAAGGACCTGTGGAGGAGTGAAGATGAATGACAAGACGAGGATGCGAAACACGGAGCGAGAGCAAAGAGTTTTGCCTGTAATTACAGAGACAATTTGGCAGATCAGACACCTTCAAAGACGCGTGGAAAACGTGGTTTCTTTTCCTCATTACCGAGCTCCCATTTCACCTGTGTGATCTTTCAGTGGTTACAGCCACAAACGGCTGCACTTCCTGCTGTAGTGTGTCCGACCAATTTGTGCTTATTGGTGCTTACCAGCTGAGGTCTGAGCCGAGGGAGCTTGTGGTGGACCCGCGTGTTAATCGCTTCATTTTGGTTTTGCGTTGGACCCGTTCACTTACGTAGGTCATATAGAGGCTTCGACATTAAATAACCGGGCAAAAGTTCCTTGCAGTATAACTTTAAGTTGACTTTCCCGGTTTCATTTCCTTATAATAAATAGGCTTGCAACTTAAAAAGTTACCTTGTGCCGCAGGAAATGTGATTGGCATTTTGCACAACCACTAACGCTTTAGAGGATTATTTGACTGTGATATATATATACTACGCAGTCGTTGATAGTGAAATAATCATTAGCTGCAGCCTTAGAGTCATCGGAGAGTTTGGCACATTGGGAATGGGGTGGAAATCCAGTGGGAATCTTTGGGGAATCCACTGCAAATCCGGTAGCAAGTTTGGAATTCTCCCTCCAGGAACCCAGTCAGCACTGCACAGCAGCTGGGGATTATGGGGTAATGAGGAAGGAACCCATTACTGGCACACACACACACACGCACACACACGCACACACACACACACACACAGCAAACCTTAGCTCAAATGCAGTGCTAGCTCCTAATCACCCCCTCCCAAACCCCACGTACTCTGGAGGAGGCAAATTGGCACACAGCTGGAGAGGAGTTAAGACCAAATGAGGAGGCTGGTGGTCTGTGTGTGTGTGTGTGTGTGTGTGTGTGTGAGAGAGAAAGACAGAAACAGATGTAATGAATGAGAACAGCTTCCTGGCACATGCAACAACTAGTTTAACATAATTGAGAGAGTAACCAAAGCAAAACGAGAGAATTGAAAACGTTTCAAGCGGAACAGGAAAGCCACCGGGGGCTCGGCTTGGAGTGAAATTCAACTACGTAATACCTGTTCAGGGACGCCTTCCTAAACGGCCTCGGTTACTGAGATGCATTCGGGACAAAGGTTAGATATTCAAAAGGATAATTTGAAAGATTTCTCTGCAGGTCTGGCAGTGATTGAGAGTAAGGCGAGCCGTTGTGATTCTCTGGTATTTAAGGGATTTCTGAGGAAACAAGGAGTTGTTATATCCCCTGCACCTGCCCCTTTCTCTCATAAACACACACGCTTCACTTGCTCTTTCTAAAAGCTGCTGGATACAGCTGTTACGCTGGTAGACACACACACACACACACGCACGCACACATGCACGCACACACACACCATCGATCATCCCAGCCTGTCTCAGAGAGACACAAATACCTTTAAGAAAGAGAGACAAGACGTCGCGATGTGACTCAACACATTTAAAAAAACTCCCGAGAGTCAATGACAGCCGCGGGAGGAGATGGATCGTCTCAATAAAGGCGAACGAAAACAACAGCGCCTCGAAATATGAAGAGAGGAAAAGTTTCATAAGAGAAAAGGGGGGGGGGGGGGTGGGGGGGGGGGGGGTTATAAGAGGTGAGAAAAGAAAGAAAGAAAAGAGGGAGGGGAGTAAAGAGTGATATTCAAAGTGAGCGCGAGGAGATTTAATGCAGCTTTAATTCAGTTACCTCTTCATAGAGTCCTCACCTCGCGCCCATGCCCATTTAAAACAGATTTTAGGTCCGAGGTTGGGAAAACACTTCATATATTCAAATTGCGTTCAGCGGCGTCGGGTCGGTTGTGGACGGGAGTCGCGGTGCGTTGACAGGCCGGTGATAAAACAGACGGATGGCTCGAGCGGTCGCCGTAATGCGGTTTGCCGAGAGCCGCTGTGATGTAACGTCCCCGGAGTTGAACCGAGTCTAACTTAGTTCCAGCCTCCTAATGTGATACTTCATTATGGAGCTTTAATCACAGATGCATCATGGGCCAAACAACCAGGCAATAAACGCTTAAGTGAAAAATAATGAAGGGGGGTAGAAATACTTTATCTTCCATCTCAGGGAAAGATTGTGCTGGAATATAAATGTAAGCTGCGTGACATCCTCAGGTTGTTTTTTTAAAGCAAATTACATTTTGTATTGGTTTTGAAGCATATATATATCAATATACTGTCAATTATATCCTCAAGTGCCTAATGTGCTTCCATAACAACGTTGCATATTAAAAGTAGTTAAGCAAATGCTTTATTTCCACCTGCTTGGTGAAGTGATTAACTCTGTGAAGTTCAGATTTAAACATTAAATGAGTTTGGAGGAAATCCAGTTTTGCTTATGAATATGCGCATTTATGCTGCAAAGTGCTTACAAATCCGATGACATCATCTGCTCCTTCCGGAGGATCTTGAGAGGTGATTATGACATATAATGAGATATGTACCACGTAAAATAGGGGTGGCACGGAACAATAGCAAAACAATGATAACTTTAACGATATAATCATAAATCATCGGTGTATATTTGTGGTTTTGTTTCAGTTTACTAAGATTATAAAGCCGAAGCAGAGTCGAGGCTTCCAGCATGACCGTCAGTTTTAGAGTCAAAGCACAGAAAGCTGCCGTAGGTCCAGTAGACGTGGCATCTGGAAGCAAATTAACTGGGAGTACTGGGAAAAAAACAAACTCTTAACAGAACAGAGAGAGAGTCACTCAGAGAGACGCCCGAAGCAGAGAGAGTTTTTATTAGGAGAAGCCCAATAAGACACTAAGCTGTTTTCCCACTTATGGTTAAGTGGGTACATACTGTGTCTGTGTGTGTGTGTGTGTGTGTGTGTGTCAGAGATGGAATTCTGTTGGTTCAGCTGTCAATGTGGTTTGTGTTGGTGCTTGTGTGTGTGTGTGTGTGTGTGTGTTAGAGCCCTAACCCTCCCTAGACTCCTGACCCCTTAAGGTCACATGATACTCCATCAGCTCCCATCAAACACTTAGAGGATGGGGTCAAAGGCCAAGGAAGGGTGTTATCAACCAGGATTAGGGGGCATACCAAATACATAGACATAACATTCAAACACTCGTCGCCATTTGGTTCGTTTGACCAACCATTTGGGGACACTGATAACCGCAGTGGAAGCAAAGCGAACACAAAGTTGTGTTTTCATGGACATGGATAAGATGTGGCTGGTGTGGACTTTCAATCGGCCTGGAGGGCAGTGTTTCAATGACGTGGTTAAGTTCATCAGCCTGCGATTTCATTTCACCTGGAACTAAACAAAAGCATCTGTTGGATTAAAAAAAATATATTATATTTATTTAACAAATAAAATGCAAAAGGGCCTACATTATGAACACAATGGCTGTGTACACAACATCATGCTTAAAGAAGGAAGCTAGAAGCTGCAAAAGCTTTGCATCCATCGTTGCATAGAGTTAGCCTTCACATTATTAGTGTTAAGCCCAATAAAACTAGAATACAACCTCAATCTTACTCCTTCTGTCATAACCATGGGATTGGGTGCTTATAACAGTAACAAAAACATGCTTTTTTTTTGTCTGTACTTTTTTTATTTCCAAGAAAAAAATAATTTGAGGACGAATTCAGCAAATGTATCACGACCCAACACAAGTTGGAGTTGCTGGAGTGTAAACCAAACCAAATGAAGGAGCAGGACAGAGCTGCTCTTGTGCTTTCTACACCCTGAACTCCTCAGCAGCACCCTGGCTCCATGCACTTAGCACCCATAATAACATAACAAGTCAGCTGATGACACACACCCTGCTTCTGGAAATAAGGTTTCTGTTGTAGGAGTGAGCGAAGTGTAACATGTTCAGTTAATGCTGAAAAGTAGTGGTTGTTTATGTCACCTCTTATTAAGAAAACGACTATCAGGAAATATTAGTCTTCAAATCATGTGCGTGTCACAAGGCGTTGTGATTGAGCTGCAGTGGTTTAGTGACCAAGGTCAACAAGAGGCTCAAAGAGAGTCAAATATTCCGGGTGAGACGGGTTGAGATGTGTGCCGAAAATAAAGATCAGGCCGTGTTTCACTGGGAATTATTGAAGGAAGATGAAGACGCCACCCCGTGTTTTGTTGACACGCATGCTAATCGCGTCGGTGCCGAAGAGCTGAATACTGACGACTTCACGGTTTGTGTTCAAACCAAACCACCAACAGGACGTTTCCAGGCAAAGAGCAGGCCACTGAAGACCCAACTCTTCATCGGTACTCCCGGATAATAGCAAAGAGCAAAGGACGGAGAGAAGGGAGGTGAATGTAAAGAGGACGGGAAGATAGCGTCAACAGGAGACAAAGAGGTGTGACCGCAGAGGGCTGAGACAGGGGAGGAGGAGGAGGAAGAGGGGGAGGAGGAGGAGGAAGAAAAAAGACAAGGGCGGTGGCTCCATATTCCCTGCATAGTGCACTATTTATTTATTTGCATTTAATATCTGCTGTTTTATTGGAGGGTCAGAATGCTATTTTCTCTTAATATATACTGTATGTCGACACAATGTTGTTGTTTTTTAAATCTATTTGCACTTTATTATTATTATTATGTACTTTATATGTTGGACAGGAGAGAAATGTTTTTTCATCTCCTCTATATGTTTGACACATGTTGAGGAATTGACAATAAAATTATTTTGTATTCTGAGAGTGAAAATGTGTGCATCCATGTCCCTCAAAAAATGTCATCACTTCAGCATTTTATCCTGTGAGACATTTGTGTGTAATTTTCATAATCAGCTTGTGAATTCTTGAGTTATGGCCCAAAACCACATTATGTCAGTGACCTTTGACCACCAACATCTAATCAGTTCATCCTTGAGTCCATACGGACGTTTGCGTCAAAATGTGAAGAAATCCCCTCAATTTGTTTATGAGATAATTGGTCATGAGTTTGAATGGACGACCCAAATACACAATGCCTCCGGCCACAAGTCTCAATGGCGTGTGCACAACTTTCTGACAAGTAAAAAGTTCGACAATGGAGGGGGGAGGTGAGGGGGGGAGAATAAGATGGAAACAAGAGTGGGAGTTTCACAAGCTGAGCAACAATGGAGTGACTAATAGGAATACAGGTAGGAGAGATGAAATCTCCCAGATGGATGATGTCCCGTGGAGCTCGGAAAGGAAACATGAAAGGAGGAAGGAAGGAGCATAAAATGAGAAGGAGGGAACAATAAAGAAAATGAATGGTGGAGAGGTGGGGAACGGGAAAAAAAAAAAAGTAGAGAGACAAGTGCTGCCCTCCAGAGAACTGGCTTGCTGTAGGTCAGCATCTGCTGAGAATAATGGGCCCTACTTTAGAGGAACACACACACACACACACACACACACACACACACACACACACACACACACACAAACAGACAGACACACACACAGACACACACACACCGGATGCTTGCTCATACTGTTCACGTCTGAATGAAACTAAACACCTTTCAAGGGCTCCTATCTGTCTTTGTCAATAAAGTTCTGTCATATGTGATTAATCCAGCCGGATATCATGAATTACAAACGGACTAGTCCAGGAAACTAACATGATTACATTCCCTTGTGCATGTAAATTATGCCGTGTGTGTGTCTGGGCGAGTGTGAGGCTGCATAATGCAGAGGACTTGTTTTAAAGCACACGGCTGAAGTGTTAAGAGGAAGAAAAAGAGACAAAACGCCAGCAGGGAACTAGATGGAAAAGACCACAGGAGGATAAAAAGAGCAAATGAAAGAATACGGTAATAGGGAAAGTACTTAAAGTGAAAAGTACGAGGACAAAGACACGGAGAGACATGTGGGAAACAGGAGAGGGAATGGGATGAGAGCGTAGAAAAGTAAAAACAAAATCTGACAAACTAAAAGGAGACACGGTACCAAAAGGAAATGAGATGGAGAAGGACGGAGGAGAAACCCATTAGAGGAAAGCGAGAGGAACTGAGGGATGAGGGCCTTCCAGATGGCAGGAGGCCGTTGCCTCGGAAACACCGAGAGTGCAGAACAAAGGGGATTTGGAGTGGCGTTTCGCATCCCATCATAATACGGCCATGCCATTTGGGAACCGTGCAGTGAAGCGATAGCACCCCCAAAAAAAAATGGAGGCAGACAATTTACTGCAAAAATTAATTCTGGTGAAATCGTGAAACGAGAGCTGGATGAGAAACAAGCTCTGGACCGAATGTCTTCCAAGACCTTTGTTCATGTCTCTGCAGCTCCTCTTCCTCCTCTTCCTCTCCTCTCGCCTGTTGCATGGCGACTACCATCAGGTTTGAGATCCATAAACGATATCTCTATGATCTAACTGTGCTCACATCTGGGAAACAAGCACGGTGGCCGCCTGCAGGCGCCACAAACACGAACATAAACTGCTGACTCAGCCGAATACTGCAGCTGTGTCCTTTAAAAAGCATCTAATTTGACTTTAATCAATGTTAAATGCATATTCATCTGTGTTTATTATATCATTAATATGAGAAACCAGTGTAAAATCAACAGTTAATGTTGTTTTCAGTTACGCCAATATATATATATATATATATATATATATATATACATATATATATTGTGAGCCAAAGATAGATACCAAATGAGTGGGAAATATCCTTCTAATAAACAATTCATTATAAAAAATACAAGGATTCTTATTACTACATTTCCATCAAACTATCAATACATCTGTGCCAGAATACTGAAGACAAAAATACATATATTCTTTGTGAAGGAGCTATTCAAGTACATTGCTTTTGACCTTTCCGATATGCACCTATACAGACTATATACATTCCCAAGCTCTAATAGCAGAGGAAATAATAACCATTGAGGGGCCTCTCGAAAATGGCAACTTCAAATGAAGCCATAAGTCATTTTGAATGGCGCAAACCACGTCACCAGCAATACCAACTCCTGGGCACTTGAAGGTGCAACAGCAATAAAAACAGATTCATAACGTTGGCAATGGATTGGCTGCAGCTTGTAAGTGCATGAATGGGCCATGTCAACCTCTACCAGCTGGAATTCTTCAAAGTAAAGATGACATTCAGTTATTGCAGTATCATACATAACCACTTACGCAGTATAGAGGGTGACTTCCTGAAACCCCATGAAATCCATTACTGATAATGCCATATCCCATACAAATAGCCTCCATTATTTCACATCTTGAGCCAATAAGGTTCCCCCTCAGCAAAGTGTAATAGCTTCAAGCTGGGGACATTTTGCTCGGTGCATAACCACAGGATACAAATTGCTGACAGAATTTACGAACTCCTGAAAGCCTAATTTTGGTGCATGAAGAGGAGTTCTGAAATAGTGCTTGAAACAGCAAGATGGGGGATGGACACACACAAGTGTGGTCATGGATTGATGTGAAGAACCTTTAAGGTGGGACACACACACATACGCACAAACAGGATCTCAGTGTTTGGGTTATGAGTGCATGACACCTGCACAAGCTTACTGCATTACCTCAGGGTGCATACACATAGTGACCAATGGATTTACAGGACTTTTCCATGAAAACAAATTTCCATGATCAAACATTTTGTGAAATCTCGGTGTATACATGGAAAAAGTGAGAAAATGTAGTATTTAAGCTATAATATAATTACAAAACTAGCATTCATTAGTTATTTAATAAATATTCAATAACATATAAGTGTAAGTTATATGTTAGTATGTTACTGAAAAAAGGTTGAAAACCGCTGTCGTAAATTACACAAATGAATCAATATTTTGATTAAAAGAATAAAAATGTATAGATATGCTCAGCGTCTTTCTTTTAAAAGCATATTAATTATTTCAAACTCAGCGTAAATGAACGACATGAACACCTGAATATAACACATTTACATGACTTTTCCAAAACCTTTGGGATTTTATTTTTTTCAAGGACTTTTCCAGGCCTGGAAATACTAAATACCAAATTCCATGACTTTTCCAGGTTTTCCATGACCGTATGAACCCTTATTCTAAATTTCCTTTTCATTGAAAACATGAATTGTATTTGCAACAACAGCGCTGCATGCAGGACTCGGAGATGCAGTTAAGCGTGTGCATCCATTCACTAACTTGACCACCACAGACTCACTGCTTTAAAAAAAAAAAGTCAAACCCCTGCCTGTTGCAGTAATATGAGCTGCTTCCTGTTTCAACAGATTCATAAATCATCATAACAATTTATGACGCGTTCCATTTGGCGTCAAATATTTTGACATGAGCTACTTTTTTGCACACACCCATCATGCCGCTTTTCATTGTTTATCGTCGTTCATCGGGAGATGGGACTTGGCATCCACGCAGAAACGTATTTAATTATCATTTAACTTTTCAATAGAAGTTTGAGAATTCCTGGAAAGAAAAAAAAAACAACTAAGCTTGTAGCAGCACAGGAACAGCAGATGGTCATTAGGCTGCAGCCAGATGTTAACATTTCACAGCTGCACGAATCGAAAAGTATGAAGCGCGGACGATCGTCTTGTTCTTCAGACAGACATAAATAATGATGTAACATTCCTTGATGCATTTCCCACATTTCTGGTGATGAGTTAAGTGCCATGAAGTAAAAAGGCAAACGCCAGCCATTAAGCTAGCAAGACGTAACATGAAGACGTTCACATTTTGGAAGTACAGAATGAGTAATCTATCGAAGGATGTGCTTCATCCAGGCGTTTTTTACACCACAATGCAAAAAAAAGTGTTGCATTTCACAACTTGTAGCCGACCTGCTTGACTTCACATGATCACATGATCACTCAACATCAGCTCAACGCCGGCAGACCCCAAAAAAAAAACCTGTTAAAGCTTTGCCTGCTGGCACCTGAAAGAAAAACTTCCTCCTTCACCCCAGGGTCCAGACATATGAAAGCATATCTCTCTCTCTCTCTCTCACACACACACACACACACACACACACACACACACACGCACTTGTCGAGTGGGGACCCCATGGTTCTGCAACACATTACGGGTCCAAGATCAAAGCTGTGAGCAGAACCCTGTAAAGCAGCAACGGGTGAACACATCAGAAACACTGGGAGCAAGAAACAGGATAGGGTCAAGACAGAAAAAGCAAGATTGGAAGGGGGGGAGGGGGGTCTTTCTTGGTGTCCCCTTCATGGCTAACAAACAAGCAGAGACTCGTCGAGTCCAGAGACACAGAAAAACAACCGGACAAAGGGGTGGATTGTGCCACAGTTGTAAAGTGGTCTGGGAAACTCTCGGGCCTGTTTGGGAGGTCTTCTCGAGATAGAGACAGAGAGAGGAGTGAGACACATTCCCATTTCATTTCCCCCCCCCCCCCCCCCCGGCAGAGTGAGACAATATTCAACAATGTCCTTTTCACCTCAAGTTCAGAGAGAATGAGAAGGAGGAGAGGAGGGGCGGAAAGGGGGAACGATGCAAAGAGGAACGGCAGAAAGCAGAGGGAAATAAATGAAGCAATGTGACTTAAAGAGACACAGAGACTGAATACAACATCTGCTTTCTAATTGCTAACTATCCAATTAGCATTATAATGAGGAAGTGACAGCCTTCCCAGAAACCTGAGCAGCAATTCCTACTGGCTCTTTTAATCCAATAAGCGTAATAACAAGGACAAATGGGTAAGTGTGTTCAGCTAATCCAATTGGGTCAAGGCTGCGTTTCAAACCACCGTGTGCTGTTATCAACAGAGATCCTGCTTTTAATCGAAGATGACTTAGTCCAGTCGAGCGTGCTTTGAGACTCACGTACACGAGACCAGTGAATTAGTTTGTGATATCAGTGGGTTATAACACATATTTTTTAGGTTTATATAGTGTCTTTCTTTCTTTCTTTATTGATGGTATTTTTTTAGCATAAATGTCCCTGTTTTGCTCGTTTTATTTTCTTTGTCTACCAGCGTGTTTGTGTGTGTGTATGTTTGTGTGTGTGTGCACGTTTACAGATATCTTTGTGAGAACTAAATTTAATTTGAGACCTTGAAAGTGAAGACATTTGGGTTGTTCCTCTACTACAAACAAACCTTCAAACACCTGTTTGGGGGTTCAGACTTGGTTTGTAAGGTTGAGGTTAGAATAAGGTGAAGGTTAGGGGCTAGGGAATGCATTATGTCGAGGGGTGTCCTCACAAGTACAGAAATACAGGGTTGTGTGTGTGTGTGTGTGTGTGCAGGAGAGAGAGAGAGCGAGAATGTGTAAATGGGGAAGTAATGGGGCACACATGGTAGGGGCACAACCTACTAATGTTGACCATACAAACACCCTGATAGCCATCTACTGACCTCAGAATGACCGCACGCACACACACACACACACACACACACACACACACACACACACACACACACACACACAGGTGCACACATGCACGTAATATGCACGTGTGCATATAATCATGGAAGTTGTTTCGTACATGTACATGCATCCATTCAAGTCACAAAGCATTTAACCCCAACGTCACAGGTTTGATTCCAGTAATGTTTGGAGAATGTCATACAGCTCTCTCTCTCTCTCTCTCTCTCTCTCTCTCTCTCTCTCTCTCGTTCAGTCTTTAGATATATCTATGCAGCTTAAATACATCATCTGAAGCACATGTATGTCAACAAATATCCTGCAGAGTTTATGGGGACACACTCTCAACAGGTGTGAGGTATAATAACTCATATATACAAAGAAATATATTTAAAAAATTGGAAAATTGAGGAAGTAGTGACAAAAATTACCTGATTTCTCTCTTGATTTATTCCCTCGGCAAACATTGTAAATATGAGTTCATGGTCTCAATCGCTCGTTTCAAGTCTTCAGCACGTTCAAAAACCTGTTTAAGGACTTAAGTGCCTCTGTTTTGCTTTTCCGATATATTTAACGACCCAAACACCGAGTGTTTTATATACACACACCACCCCCCCCACGGCCTCCTCTCTATTTCACGCTGTCAGACATTTGCTGACAGTTTGTTAGCTGCTGTTTGTGCTTCAGGCAGGGAAATATCATCCACTGCCGGCTCATGTTTTAATTTTAGAGCCATCAAAGTCTCGCCTCGCACAACGTAGCCGGCGCTCCAATTAAGTGACTTCACGTCGCACACGCGGCACCTGACTAAGCAACCCGGCCGCTATTTACGGACTCCGTCGGAATAATATGAACAGGTACACACAGGCGTGCAGACACTAGATACACACAGCCGGCCGGTTATTTCTGTGACGGTGGCAAAATAATATGTTTGGATAAGGTCAAGAGCCGGGATGTGGTTTCCAAACATGATCTCTTTCTCCGAGTATGCTGAAATATCTCTTGAGTTAATTGACAGCAGGAGAAGCGCGGAGACGGAGACGGAGAGGCCGGACAGATAGAGGCAGGAGGGGGAAGAGAGGAGGCATCCACTCCCTCAGTCGGGGAACATCTCTGGGTTAATTCATGTGTTTATTAGCAGCGTTTATGCTTTTAGATCGGTGTGTTCTTTGTGTAAAACCTTTACCGACTCACTGCAAATACGAGTTATGGGTGGAAGCGCAACGCTTGCATAATATTAGGCGCCATCCACAAAGGCATCTTACATGCATCTGTAAGTTAACCTCCATATCATGCGCGAGGGGAAAGCGGTTCTCTAACAGCGGCTTTCCGCTGCATGGTACCCGTTCAGCACGTTTATCATGAGCAAAGGTTGTGGATGCTACCTGGCACTTTTTACTTTTTTAATTCTTTTTATTCATTTGTTTTATCCTTTTGATTAAGACTGAGTCTCTCTCTCTCTCTCTCTCTCACACACACACACTCTTTCTCACTCTCTCTCTCACTCTTTTGATTAAGACTTAAAAAACAAAAACGGGTGAAGTGAAAACGCAGGAGAGTCGCTCTTCATTAGTGAAATCCGCTGCTTTAAAAGCGTCGCTCCTCGGCCTTGGTTTTGCGTGCTACATGCTAAAAACCCGGCCGACATGAGGAAGCTGCTGTCGGCCATGTTTCTGTTTAAAGAAAAGGACACTCCAGACATGCTGAGCACGTTTCAGATCGCTCACCAGTTTGTAATAAGCCAGATTATCAGACGGACCTTTATGGAGTACAGGACTTGGGTCCTAAATGTAAAATTGGCACCGCATTTTGGGATTACGGTGCATGTCTGAAAGTGGAAACAGAGACAGGGTGTACTGTATGTGAGAGAGTGTGTGTGTGTGTGTCCAATTTCCCAAGGCTTTTCAGATACCACAGCCAGACCTCAAAACTATCATCACTGTTCTCGCTCCCATCTGCCAAAGTCATCACCCACACACAGACACTCTCACTCTCTCTCTCTCTATCAGGCACACACCACACACACACACACACACACACACGTGCGCACACACACACACACTCAAGAAAGAGGTGTGAAATAGCCTTCCCTCACCATTTTAACAGGGGTGGGAACCTGGCTATAAAGTTTCTAACGTTCTTAACTTCTGTCTGTCATTCCACTCCTCTCTCGCTCTCACACACACACACACACACACACACACACACACACACACACACACACACACACACGCGCACACACACACACAAACATTTGTTGTTGGCTTGATAGTCTGCTGAAGTGTTGGTTCTTAGTAGCAAACTTTTTTTTTTACACTATTCTCACTTGAATATATTGTATTTTTTTTAGATACACAAGAGTTTACAGTGCATGGTGGTCAGGTATGTTAAGTGGCTTTACAAAAGCAATTCATCTTCGGAAAATAATGAAAAAAAAAGGAATTATGCACGATGGTGGAGAGAAGGAATTAAGAATGTAATGTAGAAGAAAAAAATGCAGATTTAAAGATAGAGCCGGAGTGAAGATAATTAAAGTTTCAGGCAGTGAAAGTGGAAAGGTTGCAAATGAAAAATGAGAAGCAGAAAGTCCCCGGGAGTGAATGATGATGCTCACAGAGCAGGTATGTCTTGGACTGTGTTTCGCATTGAGAACGGCCCGTCTACAGGGTCAGTCAGCAGCTGTGGGTTCACACATGCTCCAAGCCCTTAAACAACCATGGGGCTTTAATAACGTTCGTCTGATTCCATCAGAAAACACATCACGAGAACTAAAAGAAGAATAACTCTTCAAGAATTCATTAGTATACTCAGGGAGCTGTTATTGTCCTGCTGCTGGCTAATGTTAGTGATATTTCATGCTGTCTGGGGAGGAAAACAACACAACGCAGCCGGGCAAGAGGCTAACGCATGTGGCTTGGAGATAGGCCAGCGGCCTCCCGTGTCCTCACCTGGCTTCTGGCTTTTCATCCGTCTGAATAAAGACGGGTAGGCGGGATGCTCTGACTGAAATATACATATGTTGATAAACTGCAAAGAAAAGTGCCTGAAGCTTAGAGTGAAGCAGTTCTCTTCATTTTGATTTAATAAAAAGCACAAAACAAGCTGTGTAACAGGAGCTAAATCCATGATGAGGCACCTATTCTGTAGTAATGTAAGCAATAAATCAGGACCTGTGAAGATAAAATACATAAATATATTGAAATTCGCTGGTTTTCTAGTTTAAAAAAACAACATATAGACAGCTGATTGTGCATGAGCCAAAGTAAGTTTTGGTGGGGGAGCAGATCGAGGAGTCAGGGATCGTTTTTCAACCCCTTTCTGAGTGTGTGGTCCCCGGGGAGCGGATATGGTCAGTTCCTGGCTGAGGCCGAGGCCTCCGGAGACCCCCGGAGACCCCCGGAGACCCCCAGAAAGACACACAGACTACACAAATGTAATTAGCGGCTTCAAAGAGAAAAGGAACGGAAAGGAGAGGAGGAGAGTGATACCCGCAATGCTTTCTGAACCTCGAGACGTTACCTTGGTAGGGAGGCGTACTGCCGCTCCACTTCTTCATAGCGTGGAGCCGAGCGGTGGTCCGGCCCTCTGCCCGGCATCTGGTGGAGAGACAAGGTCTTGGTAAGTAAAACAGCCATAATTATGTGTTGCACTGCCCAAAATACCAATAAACTGCTATATAAGCATATGCAGTGCATACCCATACACACTTTTCCTTGTCTGTGTGTTGATGAGTGGGTTTGTGTGTGTGTTTGAGATGCAGGGGTAATTTAGGATTGACAAAGGCTAGTGATTAGGGATTTAGGGTTTCGGTCTTCAGAGGGGTTTTTAGGGAGGGAGGGAGGGGATTGGACAAGGCCCCCCATCCTAGATTAGGTTACTTCAAAACAGGATGGAGTCGTCACACACACACACACACACTTGCTCTCTCAGAGATTATCCTGGTCTATTCAGTAGGGAGATTCCAGCTGCCATGGCGCTCCTTAAAGAAGCCGACTAAACCCCAAACTTCAACAAGCCCCAATAACAAACAAACACACACACACACACACACACACACACACACACCCACACACACACACACACACACACACACACACACACACACACACACACACACACACACACACACACACACAGTGAGATATGATGCAGGTGACTGAGGTGCTGCAGTGACTCTGCATACATCCCATAAAAACAACACTTATATGCAGCGTTACCCAGTCCCTTCAGGGTCCGTGTAATGAGGAGTCTCTAGGAAAGGCCCATCAAATCTAGTCTATCGCACCTTTGCCACTTGTTAAATGGAGCTTTCTTTGATCATGCACATCTCCACAAGACACACTTGCATAACACGTAACTACTTGTTTAAGTACTGCGGTACCTCCGAGAGGACATTATCATAAGTCACCTGAGTCTTCTGCAGGAGTGGGCTGCACACAATGTCACCACGTAGGAGTAAACAATTGGCTTTAAATCCAGAAGATAATGGATGGAGGGTGAGGGATTTGATAGAAAACGGGGTTTCCTCTCTCCGACTCAACATCATATTTTCAATGCAAAAGGTGCTGACGATTAGATTTCCCTCTCTGTGGCTCCCCTCTCCTCCCCGCTGATGCCAGGAGGCATATAAAACAGATTTGCTGGCCCTTTCTTTTCTTTTGAACACCTGTCTTTATTGCTTCTATATCTCAGGTGGAGAGACAGCAGGATATGAGGCGGGAATAGAGAGGTGGAACGAAAGAATGGAAAGGCATTAGACGGGGAAGAAAGGAGGAAAAACAGAGAGAGAGAGCGAATGAGAAGTAAATTACTTTGAATGGAGAAGAACGATATAGAGAGGAGGGGGGATATTAGAAGGCCATCGAGGAGTACCAGGGGCAGAGGAGGGATGAGAGGTGAATTATAAAACAAGGGAGTGAATGGGGTGAAGACGAGGACGGAGGAGTGGGGAGGTGAAAGGGAAGACAAGATTTAAACGCGATGTTAGAAGAGGGAACGAGAAATAGCAAGAGGACACCTGATGGAGACGGAGAGGTGGGAGAGATGAGTAAAGGGCTGAGGAAAAGGGAGGGAGGGATGAAAAGAGCTGAAAGGTGGTTTTGGCTCATGGCATTGTTCGATTTATGTCTCGATATCACATGAAAAGACCAAAGCTAACGGAGCGCTAACCTTTCCCTCCGGTGTCTACGGCTCTCATGTGGAGTCCACAGGTTCTTATGCAGACATCAGACACTATATTTTATACATTTTTAAAATTTGGTGCACATGAGTATTTTAGGCGGCAGTATGTAGGACTTAACCTAAAAGTCCTTCCTTCCTGCTGCTGTCAGGCTGCACAACCAGCTGAGCTCGCAGTAGACCACAAAACACACTTTAACTGGTGCAATTTAAATACATTTTATTCTGTCTGTATATATAATATTGTTACTGTGGATTCTTACTGTTTTTCTGTTACTGTGTATTTATAGTATGTCTTTTGTGTGCACTTTACCTGTCTGCTGCTGTAATCCTGCAAATGTCCCCACTGCGGGTTTAATCAAGGAATATCAGGTTTGGACAACAATGGAGGTCTTTGGCAACGATGAATAACATATATTATGCTTTAGCTGCGCAAGTTTGTTTCTAGAATCAATGTAATGTTGGTTTTTAACTCTTGATGGAAATTTGGCAATTAGGAAAAATACTGACTATTTGCTGGCTTTGTCTTTAAAAGAGCTATTCATGAGCTTTAGGACATTAATACAGTGGCAAAGTTTCTACGTATATATATTTATATATAAAGAGAGAAGGAAGTCTGCTGTAATCTGAGCTTCTCTGTGCTTTGTTTTGGTTGACTGAACCCTCATGGCCGTGCACGTGAGCCTCTCCCTTTAAAACGTTCAGCCTTCCCGGCAGTTATAAAAAGACGAGTGACCTCCAGCACAGAAGATGGCAGAGGGCGGTTCAAACGTTAGGCATATTTCACTCAATGTTTTAGGTGAGCTAAAGTTAGCGGGATAGCTAGCGACCTAATGATTACACCATTTGGGTCACTTGGCGGATAGCTTCTTAAGATGTGTACGTTACTAATGTTTCTAAAATGAAACTAATTAACGGCCACCATGAACAGTAGATCATCGTGCCTGGCCTTGTGTTTTTATTTAGTCACGTGACATTCTTCATGTAGTTGTTTATCCTGCTGCTTTTTGTGTTTTTCACACACAAATGGAGGAGGCGGGGCTTTGTTTTGGTGTGAGATGCTGCTGCTCTAATGCAACCATCTATTATAGAGCATTTTAAAAAGGGTAGTGTGGATCCCGAACCTAACAGGTGCCCGAGTACAGATGGACTGAGAGTGTGATGGTTTTATTTTGCTCTCCTGCTCAGGTGTGCATGCCTTTGTGTGTTTCCATACACATGGATTATGAGCAGATTACTGTGCGATGCCACAGACTGAGTAAACACAAACAGATGAGTGAATAATGAATGTGCATGTGTGCACATGAAGTCAGGGAAAGTGTGGACATTTCCACTGACAGTGGTACGTAGTGTTATTAAAAATATGATGCAGTTTTAGATTCAGGCAGTAATAAGCACCTCTCACAGGCTGAAATAATGTCACAAAAATAAACAATTTGTGTGAAATGTTACCTTTTTGTTCGACAGATGAACACAAGAAAATGTGTTGAAATACAAATATAAAGTGAATTTAGTGTGTGTGTGTGTGTGTACATTCTGCACTTTGAATGTTTGTTGTGCTGAAAGTTGCTGCTAGCAGAACATTTGACAATCACAAAAACAACGAAGCCAGAGAGAGCCAGGAGATCCCGGTTTGGTAGTGAGCAGAACAACACGACTGTAGCTGACTGTATTAGTCTGTCTGTAGCTGTGTGTGTGTGTGCAAGTGTGTGTGTGTGTGTGTGTGTGTGTGTGAGAGATGTCAGATATTAGACTATCAGTATTCACACCTGTGACAGGAGTACAGTGCAGGGCAAAAACTATGACAGCTGAGCTTGTTTGGGACATACAGTACACACCTTTTTTTTCTCTCAAACACACACGCACACACACGCACACACACTTGCATGCACACACGTACCAGCACATGCAAACAATCCATCTCCCCCCCCACATAAACAAAAATTGTAGCTACTGTACATACAAACATTAGTCTCTTTCATGCACGCATGCTAAACACACACACACACTTACACTCACAGAGGGCTGTGGCAGTAGTGCAGCGCACTGGTTGGGTTAATGGTCTAGTGAAAAACCATTTCACGGCATAGTGAGCAGAGGAGAGCGCGGAAGTCGAGCAGAAGAGAGCGATGCCGAAACGAGAGGGAGCAGACACACACACACACACACACACACACACACACACACACACACACGGCTCAGTCTGCACGTCCACCTTTGAGAGTGCTCAGGTCGCATGTGAGCTCGCTCACGTTTCTCCAGCTGTTTTGGCAAAAGGTTGCTTGTCAAAACATTGTTTGTTGACTTGCAAGCTGCAACACACACACACACACACACACACACACACACACACACACACACACACACACACACACACACACACACACACACACACACACACACACACACACACACACACACACACACACACACACACACACACACACACACACACACATCTGGACGTCAGGGTCATGTCTTTTTATTAAATCCACAGGAGGAAAAGTCAGCAACCATATGGACTATTTAGGACGACATTTGATTTACATGTTTTATGGCTCTATGGATTATCATTTAGCACGCAGGTTCAATTAGTGTGAGTGTGTGGACCCTGCCATCCCCTGATCTATTGGATTTGCTTTTACCCATTTCCTGGTCAATACTAAGGTCGTGATTATTGTGTTGGAGTCGGATCCGATCACAGTAAACCACCACATAGCCGGCTCATGGCTTTTGTGAGAGCAGCATTCTGCTCAGAAGAGGGCCTCATTCAAAAATAAGAATCTTACGATGGTTCCAATAATTGTTTTATGTTAAAATTATTCAGAAAGAAATTGAAAAGAAAAAAAACAACCTATATTTGGTTTTGAAAAATCTCACTAAAAATAGAGGCAAACGCATAGCTTACAAAGCCTCACCGCATTGCAGTTAGCAATATATATAAAAAAATTCAATGAGATTTTAGTCGTTTAGACTCATACTTTGATTTTTAAGACGAAATAAACCACTTTTACTTTGAAAGGATCAGTGAAAGAGTCCAGCGGGTCAGTGTGAGAATCCCTGCTGCTCAAATGTAGTGACACGATCCTCTTCCTGCGCAGATCGTCTGCTACGCTTCTGTCCTCCATCGCTCGCATCTATAATTCTGCTCTTGTGAATCTGCATGCACACATTTTTAACTGAGTGGCGCGCAAATTTGTGTACGTACACACACACACACACACACACACACTGTGAGAAGGGTTCATCTCTCTTCTTTCAACAGACCCTTCAATATACCCATAAAACACGGCACCCCATCAGGTCTACACACACACACACACACACACACACACACACTATCTTATAGTTTTCTCTCTCTCTCTTTACTTACACACACTTTTTCAAGCATTTCAAAGGGATTTGGATCGTCATGCAGCATTGGGTAGCTGCACACCGCCTCAACGAGGCTACTTAGCCCAAATGAGAAGTGTATCTCTCTCTCTCTCTCCAACTCTTTTTGTGCTCCTCTTCAACACTTCTTCATCATCTCTCTCTTCCTCTTCACCCCCCCCATCCCTCGACTCTTTCTCACCTCCCTCTTTCATCCTCTCTCTCGCCCTCTCTGTGTCACCTTCATTAACCAACTCTCCTTAAGTGAAATAAAGGGTTCCTCTGAGTACTCTTAAATCTCCGTTCTTACTTAAGATCTCTACTTTCCCCTCCCACTCCCGGCAGGCTGTTATATTACTCCTCATATCTTTCCCCTTTCCATGCATCCATCATTTATCCCTGAATATACAACTCTCTCTGCTCGATTCCTATCCATTTTCCATCCTTCTCCCACTTCCCTTCCCCGATTGTCTTTCGACAACCCCTCCTTTCCCTAAATCAATGATGACAAAGAGAAGCAGCATAATCTCTATCAGTCACTTCTGTTCCCTTCTTCCAACCCTTCCTCTCTTCTTCTGTACAACTGATGGAGAGGGGGATGGTGCCCTCTTCTTCACTCCCCACCTTCCATACGATTGTTTTTTACTCCCAGTCCATCTGTCTCACTCCCAATGTCCTTTTCTCCTTCTGTAAATCAATAGAAAAAGATTTTGCTTCCTTTCAGTCATCTCTCAATTGTGTGTGTGTGTGTGTGTCCCAACACACACACACACACACACACCCTGCCTCCGACCCGTGTAGAAATCGATGAATAAGGGAAGGCTGGTCCTAATCCGTATCAGTCATATCGTTCTGCTCAGCCAGCACTTTTGGCTGACTCAATTAAAACACAGATCTGAAGAGGCTGCGATTTCTGTGTGTGTGTGTGTGTGTGTGTGTGTGGTATCTTCTGCTTGTGATATACTTAATGCCCAAAGCGTGTATCCAGACACAGTTGTAGATGGGTGTGTTTGGAGGAGGGCCCCCTGAGGACCCTCTTCGGTGGCAGCAAACAGCAAAAGACAGGGATAATCATTCTCATGGTGCAAACTCTTCCACGTCATCTAAACGAGGCCTCAAAGACATGGAGGGGGTCTCAGGTGCGATCAAAATGAAAACAATGCCACGCATGGCCACACACGGAAGCAGAAGAAAACAAGGAGACACGGTGAAGCACGCTAGTTCACCTTCTCCCACAATGCATTGCTGCTTCCCCACAACCACCAGACGTCAGTTCACTATCGGGTGATGCCAGCATCGCAGGCTTCAAATATTCTTTCCAATATAACTCCATCCATCCATTAAATTCTATATATACCATCCCTTGGTCCATCCATCCATTAAATACTATATATACCATCCCTTGGTCCATCCATCCATTAAATCCTATATATACCATCCCTCGGTACATCCATCCATTAAATCCTATATATACCATCCCTCGGTCCATCCATCCATTCATTAAATACTATATATACCATCCCTCGGTCCATCCATCCATCCATTAAATACTATATACACCATCCCTTGGGTCCATCCATCCATTAAATACTATATACACCATCCCTCGATCCATCCATCCATCCATCCATTAAATATTGTATATACCATCCCTTGGTCCATCCATCCATCCATCAAATATTGTACATACCATCCCTTGGTCCATCCATCCATCCATTAAATATTGTACATACCATCCCTTGGTCCATCCATCCATCCATTAAATATTGTACATACCATCCCTTGGTCCATCCATCCATCCATTAAATATTGTACATACCATCCCTTGGTCCATCCATTACATACTATATATATACCATCCCTCGGTCCGTCCATCCATCCATTGAATATTATATATACCATCCCTTGGTTCATCCATCCATCCATCCATCCATCCATTAAATATACCATCCCTTGGTCCATCCATCCATTCATTAAATCCTATATATACCATCCCTCGGTCCATCCATCCATTAAATCCTATATATACCATCCCTTGGTCCATCCATCCATCCATCCATCAAATATACCATTCCTTGGTCCATCCATCCGCCCATTCATTGAAGAGAAAGCAGTAATTGCAGATGCTGGTGAAAAGCCATCCATTTCCACAGGCTAATTACTGCAGCCTCTTAACAGAGTAGCACTAAAGGAAGGAGAGTAGACAAGCACACTCACAATTCACTCATTATTCACATGCACTCACAAGTTACATTACATTACATTACATTTCATTACATTTCATTTAGCTGACGCTTTTATCCAAAGCGACTTACAATAAGTGCATTCTATGGTTACATACAAGAATCAGAACAACAAGTCCAAAAGTTCAACTACAAAGTGCTATCAGTAAGAGCCATTCCAGTGATAAGGAAAAGATATGTTTTTAAAAACATAAAAGATATGTTTTTAGTTTGCGACGGAAGATGTAGAGACTTTCTGCTGTTCTGATGTCAATGGGGAGCTCATTCCACCATCGAGGAGCCAGGACAGAGAACAGTCGAGACTTTGTGGAGTGTTTAGCTCTCAGCGACGGAGCTACAAGGCGATTGGCAGAAGCCGAGCGGAGCGCACGAGTTGGGGTGTAAGGTTTTACCATGTCCTGGATGTAGACTGGACCAGATCTGTTCGTTGCACGGTACGCCAGTACCAGTGTTTTGAAGCGGATGCGGGCGGCCACCGGTAACCAGTGAAGGTCGCGGAGGAGCGGAGTAGTGTGGGTGAATTTCGGTTAACCCACTGCACACACACACACAGACACACAGCTTTCTAATGAGGCCTTTCCATAGTTCATCCTTCTTCTAACAAAGTCATGTTCAACACAGCTTCGTAGGGTCCAAACGATGACGCTCTACGTGCCCCTCTAAGGCCAGTCGTGGATGTTTCAGGGCCAGAACGGGTTGATTTTTCCAAATTGTTACATGCAATAATGCCCTCTGAATTCATCTTTGGCCTACATAGGACCAAGCCACCTCTCTAGGTCCAGGAAAAGACTGGTGGACATAAAGCTGACTGATGGAGAACTCATGACTACTGAGGGACACGAACCACAAGCTAACAAAGTAGTTTTGTTGCCTGAACTCAACCAAGTTGTTTCCGATGAAGACGGACATTTTATTTTGAAAAGACTGTATTGCATGTAAAGAATAGAAATTGACACGTGTTTCTGGACAGTTGAAGGCGAGCATGAGGTATAACCTTTTGTAAGATATGCATAACAAGAAAATATATGTAAAATGGGGAATTTTTGCTTTTGAAGTCAGACTATTTTATCTATTAAACAAAATAAATAAATAAACCATTATTTAGTTAGCCTTACAGGTGCTTGTAGGCCTGAATTTGGACAGATCCAGATCTGTTCCCCCCTATTTCTAGTCTTTCTGCTAATCTTAGCTAACTGTACGCTGTTGGTTGTAGTTTCATATTTAACATCCATAAAGAGATTGGTGTCCTAATCCAACACTAAAACCAAAAATACAGTATATCTAGTCTTCTCTTCGCTTCAGAACACAATATGTCGGACTGTTATCCACCGCTTGCAGCATGGTGATCCCTCTCTGAGCCAATCAGAATGCATCCAGGTGGGTGGTGCTCCAGTGTGTGTGTTTACAAAACACAGTAAAAGCTGTGGGCTCGGGGAGCAAAGTTTCAAAGGCAGAACTCGCCTGCACCTGGCAGAGTAACCGCTGAGTCATCGCTATTGATCCGCCAGCCGGTGAAACCTCCGCAGACACTAGGCTGCAAGGCTGCAACAACAACTGTGACGGGGAAAGAATGAAATAATGAAATAATGCGTATTTGTTTACAACACCAAAGGAGCGCCAATAATCTTTATTCACAAAACCTCTTCGTTGTGAAATGTCAGCGAAGCACTAGAATAAAAGGGCTAAAAATTAAGAGGGGAGCGCTGTTAAATGTCACAGCGCTGTTGAGCCTCTCGTACAATTAAGACCACAGAAGGTCAATTCTCCCCAAAGCGCGCAGCTTAGAGCGTCTCCCATGAACACAGCGATTAATAATACTACTCCATGCAAAAGCGTGTCCCGCGTACACGCCGTAGGTTTGTGAGGGTGCGAGCTTTGTGCGTCTGTTTGTATGCATGTCGGTGCGTGGGCCTATCAATCAAATCGAATCCTTTAAAGATAATGACATTTAAAAGTTAGCAGGTTATCAGGTGATATTCCAGGAGAGAGAGAGAGAGAGAGACACACACACACACACACACACACACACACACACACAAACATGTGTTGTTGGCTTGATTTCTCTGCAGAAGTGTTGGTTCTTAGTAGCAAAATAAAAAAGTAAAAAAAATAAAAGTACGTTGCCCCACACACACACAGACACACACATAGACACACACACATGCACACACATACACACACACAGCAGTGAACATGAAGTCATATTAACGCCATATTTCAGGTCATCCTGCTCTCCCACATGAACCCAAAATCATATTCCGTTGACTAACAGCCATCATGCTGCATTTAACTCTGCTTCAGTGTGTGTTCATCTTCTCTGGTGGTCGCACAAAAAAACTTAAAGTTACGTCGAGACACTTTCATTTTGTGTTGATTTTGGCCGTTCCTGTGAGCACCAGAGTCCCTGAAGAAAACCTCTGGTTTACAGCCCCGCTGAAGGAGGTTCTGGAGAACCCGTTAGATTTCACTGGGAATCGGATCCGATGGCGGCCGTTAAGAATAACGGTCCAGAAATAGCCTCTTCCTGACCCAGTGGTTCCCAAACTGGGGGGGGCGGTGGGACTACAGGGACCTAACCAGTGGAACGTTCCTTCAAAATAAGAGTTGAGTTAAGACCGAACACCGTAATTAGTGACAAACCTTTCACGCATTCTCGATCGGAAAGTTCATATTCACAAAGTGGACGTGGCGACATGCACACGCGTCACCACGGTTACCACACGGTCTTGTATGAGTGGGCTGTGCATGCTTGTAGTTTTCCAGAGATGGCTGAGCAGTTTATGATCAAGAGAAAGATGCTTATGGTTCACAGCTGTGTGGTCGGTCTGCTGTGCTGTCACACCACAAACATACTTATTGGAGTCCACGCAATGTGAACACACACACGCACACACACACACACACACACACACACACACACACACACACACGGGCAAAGGACACAACGATCTGATCCTGAACAGTAAAATATGAGCTATATCTGTGCACTTTGTACTGCTATTTTTGTGTGTGTATATTGTATACATGCTTATATATTTTAGGGAGAGAGGGAGCGCGAGGAAGGTGATGGGTGGATGTGAAAAAGAGGAAGAGAGAGCGAGGGAAGTGAGAGAGAGAGAGATGGGGATAAATGAACGATAGTAAGGAGGAAGGAAAGGCGATAGCAGAGAGGATAGGATTAGTGTGTGTGGCAAAGCCTTTGGAGAAATACACACAATATTCAGCTGCGCACACCAAGTACACACCCATGCAGTGACATAGACTCATATTATACATGCGGGAAAACACACACACACACACACAGGTTTATCCAATCCTTAGTGTTCTTAACAGTTAAGCTTGTCCTTGAAAGTGCAAGGTGGGGAGTTGATAAGGGGAGAGAGAGAGAGAGAGAGAGAGAGAGAGAGAGATTCAGGGGTGATGGCATATATATAGAGGGACAGAGAGAAGGATGGAGAGAGGGGGAGCCGAAAAAAGTGAGAGGAGATAATTTGCCTTCCTCTAAGCCCCCTCCCTGCCAACCAGATAGTATATCCTTCTACCTCTACCCCCAACTCTCCATCTGTGTCTCTCACTCATTCTCTCTCCCCCAAACTTCCCGACTTAGAAAAAGTTCCCCTTTGAGGATTAGAGGGAACAAAGACAGGTGAATTCCAAGGAAGAGAGAGAGAGAGAGAGAGAGTAGGGAGGAGTCTAAAGAGGTATAGGGGTCAAAGGGCAGACAATTTAGTGGACCGAGACCTACAGAAAAAGGGAGAGAGGAGGAGAGCAGGGTCAATGTTTTACTCCCACCGCCTTTTATTTTTGCTTTTTTTAATATATATATATAATGTCAGCGCCCAAGGTAGGAAAATCTCTGCTGGGTTTTTATTTGTGGTATTTATTTATTTCTCTATGATATCTCAGGAGCTAGACTTAGCATAAGACCCTAAGCACATAAGAGCAGCACAGCCACCTTTCCAGTGTGTGTGTGTGTGTGTGTGTGTGAGAGAGATCGTATGCATGTGCTGGTGCTTGTACAGAGACCTAATACGAGTATGAAAATACTCTTTTTTGTGCGTGTGTGTGCGATTGTGTGGCGGCGGGAGCAGGTGGCTGCAGTGGCTGGTTAGATGGAGCTGTAATAGGATGAAAGTGAGACTTTCTCTTTCTGCCTCCCTCACACACTTTCCTCCTCTTTCAGATGATTGGCTCTAGTCAGGAGGAGGAGGGGGGAGGGGGGAGGGGGGGGTGGTGGTGATGGCCGCCGAGGTGTTTTTTGATTCTATCCTCTATTTTCTTTCTTTCTTTTTTATAATCTCATGAAAGTCTTGACCTCTTCTCTCCATCTTTACACCGTTCTCTTCTCATCTCGTCTTTCTTTCTTTCTTCCGCTATAAAAGCGATGATGAGATTTCACGAGCCTGGACTTTAATGGATGAAGGTCCATTTACATGAATATACAGATAGAGACAGATCTTCATTTAAAGGTAAACTTCCCTCACGTTGTGTATTTTGAAGAGTTGTGTACTTACATTATCCAAACACTTCAAAGCCAGAGAAACATGTAATTGAAGGGAACAGACATGCCATATTTGTATGTCATTTTTAAGCAATATTTTAACCAGATTGTGTGTCTGGATCTTGAGTTAGACAGGTTTTTAACTTGAAACAGCTTTATTCTGTGTTTTTTTAAGGATTTTAATCATCGTGTCTCTTTAATTTGGAGAGGACATGAAGCTCCCGGTCAAAACCTCCTGAATGATGGCCACTGCAGGAATCCTTAGAAAGAGAAGCTGGTTGCAATTGTGGCGAAGACAAAAAAAAACTCCCATGATCCCTTGCTTCCTTTCTACGTCACCATTCTCTACCAAGCTCTCTTGTTATTGTTTTGATTGATAGCGGAAGAAAATGACACTCAGAACGCTAAATAAACGTGTAAAAACGAACTATTTGTATGAAATGCAGAGAGAACAATGTTACATTTTAATAAAATGAACTCCAGTGTTGACTATATTTGCCTGTGTGTGTGTGTGTGTGTGTGCAAGGTTTGCACATGTGCTGTGTGCGACTGTGTGCATGTAAAAAGATGAGCTTCACGGGTAAAAGAGAAGAGACAAAAATAAATAAAAAATGGACAAAGCAGTGTGGAAAATGGGGGCGATACTTGTTTTTGTGCGGCATGACACACTGTGGAAGGAGGCAGAAATCCACTTGCTACGCTGAGCTTTTGTTCGGTATGTGGACCTGAACCCTTGAAGAGATACGCACACATGTACACACAAACACACACCGTGAGTTCTCCCAGAGGGCCTCGCGTGACAGGAAATGTGCTCAAACGCACACAAACACACACAAACCGTGACGTCTTTCAAGCTCAAGTGTTTCCCGACCTCCCGTGACCCGTGAGAAAGCCGCTCTTTTATGGTCGTCAGCTTGTCCCAAAACCACACTTTACCTATGTCAGTGTGCATCGTATACGGCCGGGCTGATAAGACGATGAGCGCGAACTGGAGGAAAACTGTATTCCTGGTTGCACGTTGCAACATCCTCCAAACCCTGACGAGGAGATGAGGAAACATCACTGAGTTCAGTTTGTCTCAAAGCTCTGACTCGGCCGCGAGGTCAGACATCACCTTCGGTACGAGTGTCGTCTATCAACCGGCCTGCAAGAGATGGAGACAGACGCTTTCCTGCAGACACAAGCAGTCTGCTGCAGATTGGTCCAGGACTTAGCTCCGGTCCAGGTGGGGTGGAAAGAGGGGGATGGGCGGAGTTAGAGAAGGCAGGACGGGTGGGAAAGAAAGAGGAAAGTAAGGAGAGAGCGAGACGGGGATTAGAGAGCCTTTGAGAGGCAGTCACTTAATTTCCTGGCCAACCTGGCTATGATTATCTCCTGGGTGGGAATGGAATGTTTGAAGTCCTGAACCAGACTAATCCTTGGTGACTAACCTCCACCTCTCATTTCCTCTGGATTAGCTCACTCTGCTACTTAATAAAAACAGGTGGAGGTGGATAGATATTAACCTGCAGTGAAAGGGAGAGACTGTGTCTCATTCTGCTGAGTGGGAGGACGGTGCTAAATAAAAACGACACTATTGGACATTTGTTCAAACATTTAAAATGAACTGTTTTTTTTTGTTTTTTAACAAGGACTTCTTGTATATCGTGAATGATGATGAGATGTGAGGTTTATAGTGTGAGGTTGACCGCGGTGGACAAAGCTGATTGCATCTAATCTGTGCTTAAAATGCAGTCTGCATCTCAGGGGGGTCCGAGACCCTTTGATTGATACTTCAGACCCCCTGGAGGCCTCAATTTCAAGATTTCGGGGTGAGTTTAAAATCATAACAATTATTCATCACATGAAATTGCCGCTAAATTGTATTTTAAAATCTTACCAATGCCCAGCAGTTTGCATTATTCAAACGGCCAAACATTTATTCACGAATATGAATAGTGAGTCCGAGAAATTATTTTCCGGTGGACGGGATCGGGGTACATGGTACCCCCAGATTGGGACCCGGTATTTCACATAATACTGCTAAATCTAGGTGCATGCTTTCCCCTGTTATAACGAAGCATGAATAAAAACAATTGCAAGCTATGTAGATGGTCTTAATTCTATAATTCAATCAAATAATTACATGGTGAAAGAAATACCACCTACCCTTCTAACCTCGGTGGATTTGGAAGGCAGGATAACTTCATTAAGTCTCTAAAGGAAACAGGAAGATGTCATCATGGGGACCAGTTGGCTGGGACTTCCTGTTTGGCCTCAGGCGTTGGTAACGCTGAAGGTGACACCGTGCCGCCAACAATTTAGGACCTCACGAATGAGGGTTATTAGCAAATTCACACAAGGACTGCTAGGACTCGCAACTCCCACAATACTTCACTTCAACGTCACTAAAAAGCTGCAAATGAACTAACACATTTTCAGAAAAGCTGTGCTTCAACAGTCTTTTCTCTCTCACCAGACTTCTCTCAAGAGGGAAAGTCTGAAGTGTTGCCAGGCTACTACCCAATCTGACCAATGACATGCCACTTGACCCTTCTCTCGGCCAATGCCCTGCCTCCAACAACCGGCTGGGCCCCAGCTGGCCAATTAACTCGCCTCTTAGTGTGGAGCTCGGCCAATGAAAAGCCCTGGGAGACTTCTGTTCATCTGAACTCACAGATGGGAGGACAGAGAGGGTGTGTGTGTGTGTGTGTGTGTGTGTGTGTGTGTGTGTGTGTGTGTGTGTGTGAGGGACTTGGCCTGAATTCCCTAACACTATGGAGACATCTTCACTGAAGAGGTTGGCTAGTTTTGAGTTACCAGTTGGAGACAAATCTCTCCATTTAAAAGCGAGCAATGGGAGCATTATCATGCTATCAGAAGAGGAGGAAACAACAGCTAACTGCCAGATTTTAAGATGGAAATAACCTATTCTTGATTTCTTCTTTCCTGCAAAACCGTGTATATATTTTAAATATTGACGGATCGCAAAATAACACCTTGTTATCCCATTTTAGACATGGACGAGTATGAAGCATCGAGCAATGCCACACACCACACCAGCTAGGAGTCTAACTACATATTTTATTCCTCCGCTTCACTTTAAAAACTAATATCACTCCGGCAGGCCAACGTTTCACCGTCCATTAAGTGTAATTTAAAGAAGAGCACTCCAAAGTAAAATTGGCAAAGGGTTGAAAATCCCAGCATCGCACGGAAAGGCCTAAACACTGTGCTGAGAGTCTGTAGAGAGAAAATACCTCAGAAGGCAGAGCAGAGAGGAAGTTGAAAAGCTCTCCCTGCCTCGCCGGATTCACTGATTTGGAAACGTCTGCCAGCATTTTAGCGGTGTGTCTCGTTCTTTATCACGAAAAAAACATTAAGTGAAACTGACTTCCTTTCAGTCAGCGTTTTGGACAGCTGTATTGAAATGCCACACTTACATAAGCTGCCCCTCTCTCAGCGCCTCAGCATGCGGCTGGAGGTTTCCTCTCTTTCTGTGCAACTTCTAAATCTTCCCCCCTGACACGCACTCTTTCCCCCGTGTTTGAAGATAACGCTCCCCCCCTCTCAACTGCAATTTCACTTTGCGTCATTAGCGCGGCATGAAAGGGTTCATCTCCGCTGTCAAGGGAAATACAAGAGACGGGTGATAAATGACACAAAATGCGTTCATAAAAATGTTAAAAAGTATGTTTGCGGCCTCCATGTGGAGCGTCACACCAGATGCATCACTGCTCCATATGTAGGGACCAGCACAATGCTGCCTGTGTGTTTGCCTGTTGGCATCTTACTCAAATCTTGAATAGAAGTCATGAGGGATAAATAGAAATTCAGACTTGATCGAACGTAACACCATTAAGACCCATGAGCTTTACCTGAAATGAATTGGGAATTACGTCCAGATTCCGTTCCTTCATGATCTGTACTCGTGGATCCCGGCCCACATGGAGCAGGAGGCGGGGTCCGCCATGGGCGGGGTCACCACGGGGCTAATGCATGCAGCCAATCATGCGTCCACGCTCGCATTTAGCCACGGGCCATCGAGAGCTACTCATCTGAAACATTCACATCCACACGACACCACTTCAGGTGTGCGACAGTGAAAGGAACAAGGAGGTTTTGAGGCTCTTCATTACTAAAAACATCTCGGGGTGGAGATATGTATAATAGATTGCATGCATACTTCAGACATCTCAAAGCTGCTCGTGAAACGATAGAAATGTGGAGGGAAAGATGAGAGGATGGGAAAGAAGAGGGATGATAATTTGGCGAAAGTGGGCGTGGGTTTGTGCGTCCCGTTTCAAAGACACTAGCATAAAATATGTCATTATAACCTATGCAATGTCTTAACTAAGGGGAAGCTGATATAACTTATGGATATTACACCTATCCTGCAGTTGAAGTACCCGTGAGGCGGATAAAAAGGCCAGTCCTCAGCGACTTCCTCTCCGTATGACTTCCAGGTGACTCTATTTTCCACTCCTCTCTTTGACATCTAGACTCTCTTAAACGCGCTCTTATTGTGAAACTCTCAGACTCTCACTACTGGATGACTCTCAATCTCTCGGCAGCCGTTCCTCTTCAGCTCTCAGTATTTCATATCTACCACATGACTCACCATATTTCAATGTCAGATATTTCTCTCTCAGAAGCTGCATGCCGCTTTAAGAATCGCTGACAATCTCCAAATGTACACACACACACACGCGCACACACACTTCACCCACGATTGCTCACACACACACTGACAAATGTGCATACAGTGTGCTCACAGGTACACATATCTGACACTTAGAGGCGTGTATGTCCTCAACCACACAGCTGAACCAACAATCTAGAAAAATATGTAACCCCACACACACACACATGCACACGAACGAACAAACACACACACACACACACACACACACACATACACGCAGCAGTTGGCTATCTATCCTGTCCACAGTGCAGTGGCCAGTGGTGATAACACTCTCCATTGGACCAAAACTCATCACTCTTTACACATATACCTGGTTGAGGCTTTGTGTGTGTGTGTGTGTGTGTGTGTGTGTGTTTGCCCTTTGGCATCTTTCTCAAAGCCTGAGTAAAAGTCATGAGAGCTAAATAGAATAGATCAAGATTTGACAAGATGTAACAATGTCAAGACGTATGCATTGTGCCTGAAAGGAACAGCACACACACACACACACACACACACACACACACACTTAGACAAACAACCATGGCCACAACCACAGATGGGTTTTCAAAGCATGTGACCTCTGCAGAGTAAACTGTATTATTTCAACCATTTCTGCCAACAGCTCGGCTACAAGAGGCTTTCACGCTGGATTAAATGATGATTTCTATGCATGTGATATTGATATGGCCTTTGGCTGAATATGTTCCAGATGAAAACACGTGCAGGCCATGTCCCACATACACTGTAGACAAAGCATGGCCATTTTAAACAGAAGAGTGGAAGGTTCATTGTTTTTTTGAGGTTTAATACTGTGTCTAGATGTAGTTTTATATGAATAATGCAGAGTCAAATGTCTTTCCTTTTTAAATTAGGATTTCCTGTCAGATATGGGATCTGTGATGTGATTGGCTGAGATTTGACTCGTTAACCTCCACACCTTCCCCTTCATAGCCCAGGTCACCCAGCACTTTGCATCTCGTGCTGCTGCACCAACACTCCGGCGCTTGGTGGAACGGTGAAAGCAGCATGTGAGTCGGACGGGTGGGGTTATTGGTTCTTAAAAGGCGATGAAAAGAAGCGCACACGTCTCCTCGTGGTGTGTAACAACTGTAACGCCGTGCTTCCAAAGCCAGTAGCCCACAGTAGACTTCAATGAGGTTTTGGGTTTAGGCCCCACATGATGGATGCTGTCACTCTAAACAAATGACTGAAGCGGTCATGTGGGGACCCGACAACCTGCTGAGTCATGAGCAGTTCTGGATCTGGACCCGGGCTCCTGAGTCATGAGCAGTTCTGGATCTGGACCCGGGCTCCTGAGTCTTGAGCAGTTCTGGATCATGACCCGGGCTCCATGAGTCCAGACTGCAGGGCATGATGTGCGTTAAAAACAGATAATAAGTCGTGACATGTTGACTCAGCCCTGCTGGATGAGAGACACAAATCACACATGCTAGAGAGGGAGTCTGTGTGTGTGTGTGTGTGTGTGTGTGTGTGTGTGTCTCTGTCTGTGTGTGTGTCTGCGTGTTTGTGTGTGTATCTCTGTCTGTGTGTGTGTCTCTCTGTGTGTGTGTCTCTCTGTGTGTGTGTGTCTGCTTGTGTGTGTGTGTCTCTATCTGTATGTGTGTGTGTGTGTATGTCTGTCTGTGTGTGTGTGTCTGCTTGTGTGTGTGTATGTGTGTGTGTGTGTGCGTGTGTCTCTGTCTGTGTGTGTGTGTGTGTGTATGTCTCTGTCTGTGTGTGTGTATGTGTCTCTGTCTGTGTGTGTGTCTGCGTGTGTGTGTGTATCTCTGTCTGTGTGTGTCTCTCTCTGTGTGTGTGTGTCTGCTTGTGTGTGTGTGTCTCTATCTGTGTGTGTATGTCTGCTTGTGTGTGTGTGTGTGTCTCTATCTGTGTGTGTGTATGTCTTGTCTGTGTGTGTGTGTGCATGTGTGTGTGTGTGTTTTCGAGGAAATATTCAGACATGCTTATGTATTTCTGAGTTAATTTGAAAGCATGCGTTAATTCTTGCATGGACTGTCTGTCTCTGTGTGTGTGTGTGTGTGTGTGTGTGTGTGTGTGTCTGTTCTGGCCTAAGTGTCTGATGTATGTTTCCTCCTCCTCCTCTACTGTGTGTGTGTGTGCATGTGTGTGTGTGTGTTTTCGAGGAAATATTCAGATATGCTTATGTATTTCTGAGTTAATTTGAAAGCATGCGTTAATTCTTGCATGGACTGTATGTCTCTGTGTGTGTGTGTGTGTGTGTGTGTGTGTGTGTCTGTTCTGGCCTAAGTGTCTGATGTATGTTTCCTCCTCCTCCTCCTCTACTGTGTGTGTGTGTGTGTGTCAGTAGTCCAGTGGTCATCAGACCAGGCTCCAGTCCCAGACAGCGAGGTCAGAGTCATCCACTAATCATATTAACATTCCTTCATAATGACCCAATGCATAACTCCCCCCCCCCTTCAGTCTTTTCCTCCCTCCCTCTATCCATCTGCGTCACTCATACTTTCCACTCCTCCCCCCCCCACCCTCCCTCCACCCCTCCCGGTCTATATTTCTCATCCACCCCGTCACCTCGTTCTCGCTGCTTTGTTTTAACTCGGCTGTCCGTCAACACTTCTCTCATTTGTTGACATTACTCCCGTGCCCCTCCCTCCCCCCTCCTCTCTCCCCCTCTCTCATTTCCCCTCCTCTACCTCTAGCTTGTGTCCCCTCTTTTCTCTCATCATACCATGTGTTTTCCACTAGTGGGCCACCAGTTCGACCCAGAGGGACCTGAATGATGAGCAGTGGGTTTAGCGTCATAATTCATTCATACTCATTATTACATAATTATCAGAATCCTGCACCGCTGCAGTAAAAGCTTTTTGCAATATTTGAAACAATTATGATAAACGATTGAATTTGCCTTGATCCTTGATGTTGAACTGAACTGAGAGTTGTTTCCCTATTTGACATTTGTAAACGCGACCATAAGATTCAAACTTGCCAAATTTATTTTGAGTTTAAACTCTTTTATACTTTTATACTCAGATCTTTACTTTTACCAGACCGGTCCAGTTAGCTTAACATTCCCCTTCTTAAAAGCTTTCTCAGTCACTTCTCTGTAAAATATATATGACCCATAATGTGTATTAATCTGCTCCCAGGTCAGTTACTGTCAGTGCTTGAAACATATTATTTAACTAAATCCCAAAACTGGATTTAGTTTTTTTTTTAATGATTATTTCGTCTCACTTTTCTTGTCAGTTTGAAACTGATTTTTTTTTTTTTTAAATAATGTTTTGAAACTAATTATCTTGGGAGAATTTTATTTGATTGTTTTTCGCCTTTTAGCCACTTTTGCACATTGTGCTTTATTGAATGTTATTATGTTTTTTTTGTGCTATTAAATAAATCAAATCAAAATTATAATTCGGAGAAACGACTTGACTAACGCAGCTTGTCTTCTATTGTCTGAGTTCAACAAAGGATCAGAAGTTGCTGTTTTTTGGGGGAATTATATGTGATGTTTCAGGATATTTTTATTTCTGATGAAGGGTTTGTTCACGTGTCAGTGCTGAAAAGAGTTTATACAAATCCTGAGGTAATTATCCAACTAACACCTGCTCTTAGTATTAATATTCAGATAACAAATCATTTTTCAGGCAAAAATGGTTTTAGCTTATCGGATGGGACGATGTCACATACACTGGATCTCAAACAAAACATTTCTTTATGTCACCTTGAGCGCTGAAAAGTTATGAAATACTTTTTAGAAAGCTGTATGAATCTTATGGAAGAAATTATGTATTATTTTAATATTTTAATTTATCAATTAGGAAGAGAATCTGCCGCCGTAGTCGTGTCAGTTGTTTAGCACACGTTTGTTTATTTGAAAGGAACATGAAGGAAAAGGAAGGAAAGTAATACAGAAAATTAAATTAAATCTGCTTCTTTCTTTCCATATGAATATGCATTTTGGGATATTATTCCTTCTAAGATAACCTTCTATAACCATCTATTTCTGATCCTAAAAAGACAAAAGAAACAAGAAGCAGACTTAGACTCTCACAAAAAAAACTCATTCGGTCTCTTAATGGGAAGCTGACAGATTAAATTATTAAAAAGTAATATTACACGTAACTGCAGTACATTAAGAAGTAACCTCTGAGGGGGGTGGGCGCTATTTTAGTGTTGAGCAAATCAAACGCCTATCGGACGTTGAAGCTCAGTGAAGGACCGCTGCAACCCCATCAGTGTGGTGAGACAGACGTGTTGCTGTTGTTTTAGTTATTTTATACATGCTTGGATAACGTGCGTGTGTGTGTGTGTGTGTGTGTGTGTGTGATCTCCATCAGCACCAGGTTTGCTTCCACTCTTCTCCAGCCAAACCAAAGGGAGGCTGTGTGACTTGGCTCCGACCGGCCTGACTCAACATGGGTATGCAGTTGGCTTGATGTGCTCTGCAGTGGCTGCTAGCTGCTGAAGTTAACTCCTCACACACACACACACACACACGCACACACACACACGCACACACACACACACGTAATGATCCTCGTCTGGGAGCCTCCTTCACAGGGTTTTGAGTATTCTTTAAACTGGAATCACTTTTGAGGTTTCTACATTTTCTCAGTTGCCACATGTGCCATTACACCGTCCCACTCCAGCAGACGCCCGCGCACACATTAACACACACACACACACACACGCACACACACGCTATCTTATTCAGTCAGTCAGTGTGAATGATTTAACCGTTAATGGCTCCAAATCTTTGACGATGAGCCAGTCCTTAATTGCTCCAGTCAGTCATAACCACCGAACCTTGCTGAAGATTACCTCATGACTCAGAGAGAGTGTGTGTGTGTGTGTGTGTGAGAGTGTGTGTGTGTGTGTGTGTGTGTGTGTGTGTGTGTGTGAGAGAGTGTGTGTGTGAGAGAGAGTTTAGCTCCATGGCGCAGTGGTCCAGGGGGACTGAAAAAAGACAGAAAGAGAACGTAGACAGAGGAACAATAAATGTCTGAGCATGAGCGTATCTCCATTATTGACTGAGACGCTGAGAGGATGTACATCATCTCGGTACTGTGTGTGTGTGTGTGTGTGTGTGTGTGTCCACGCTGGTCCCAGCAGACGCAGCGCTGTGTCTGGGTCCACTGAGTCGGCACTGATCCCATCTCGTCTGACTTGGTGGATTACAACCTCATGACCTGCTGCTGGCCGAGCTCACATACATCAACACACACACACACACACACACACACACACACACACACACACACACACACACACACACATACACACACACACATACAGGGATAGAGCTGGGATGTAGATGAAAGCGGGAGGTAAAGAAATGGAGAAAAAGCAATAATAATAACGGAGAAGGAATAATGTTTAGGGAATATTCCCAGTAAATGGGTTCTTCCCGGACTTCTATGCAACGCAGAACCTTTCCACTAAATGCAGACTAAAAAGAAAAGCTACAGAAGATCTGCTCTCTAATTGCGTCTCCCTTCTCATTTCCTCCCTCCCTCCTGCTCCCTGACTCTCAGCTGTTCAGGCTGAGCTCAGTTTCCTCTCCGTTCCGTTGGATTCAGCACATTTGAACCGTTCCCGACGCTCTGCTTGTCCTTATAAGGCCGGAGTGAGAAACCGTTGATCACACAGGAAGCCCGACTGCAAAGTGTGTGTTCGTCTGCAGACGCAGGACTGAATGTTTGCATGCATATGTGTGTGTGTGTGTGTGTGTGTGTTTCTAATGGCGGTGGCATCTAAGTCATTCACACGTGGGCTCAAACAGCTTCTACATCTCAGTTCTTCGTCATTCTTCTATTCAAGCCAACGAGCGAGGGCACGCTTTTTTTGTGATTTGTCAGATGATACATTTCATGTTGGCGCCCTCCAGAGATGCCAAACACTAAACTTCATCTAATTTCAGCAATGGGGGGAATGCGATTGAATCCGTCAGCGAAGTAAATAAAGGGCCTGTTCTTGCAGGAGCGCTTGGCGAGGGGAACGTCCTCCGAGCCGGCGAGCCGCTCGTTAAGTAGAAGTTCATTACACCGACGCTGCTTTCAGACGGAGAGCCGAGCAGGGCACATGCAGTCTGAGCTTCTCACAGCGCTGTGAGAAAAAACGGGTTTTTTCCATTAAAAACCTGTGGTTTGGAGTTTGAACTTGGCAGCGTGTATGTGTGTGTGTGTGTGTGTGTGTGCACATTTGTGCGTGCAAACATGCGTGTGTCATGTCTTAGCATGAGCATCGTTGTGCCTTTGCCCATGTTTAAACTTGTGCTTCGTTATCGGTGTGTGCGCACGTGATTGATGTGTGTGTGTGTGTGTGTGTGAATGCTGATTCAGTGTCCCCTTCAAATCATCAGATTAGAAATGCAGTCTGGGTGATGTGGTACAGTATATCCCAGTGAATTTATGGTCACCCAGAGCTGGCATTAATAATGGAGACTGCAGAAATACAGCTCAGTCTGCATACTGAAAAACAAAACTCGACTTTTTCCCCATTCTCTCTCTTCATTTATCAAACCCTGCCTCCCTCATTACACTTGCTCCGACTACATACTGCTTTTTGTGTGATAAGCATGTTTTTTTTTATTTTTCCCGTTCCTCCTCCATGTTTAAGTGCATGAACTCCGTGCCAGCAGGATATCGTATGTATGAATGGATGGACCTATCAATCATCACAAGCAAACAACAACAGCATTGTATGCCCCCAATGCCGAGTTTAATAGAAACATAATGATGCACCTCTTATTGGAGAGGGAGGAGCGGGAAACAGGAAGGTTTAGTCAGAGATACAATTCTGAAAGGAAGAAGAAGAAAGAAGAAACCCCTTTATTAGTCCCACACTTAGTCCCACAGTTTATCCTCTGCATTTGACCCATCCTTTAAGGAGCAGTGGGCAGCCTCGTGAAGCGCCCGGGGAGCAACTGGGGGTTAAGTGTCTTGCTCAGGGACACAACGACACTGGACTGGCTGAGGCGGGGTTTGAACCCCGGTCCTCTGGTTGAAAGACTGACTTGCTAACCACTGAGCCACAGTCGCCCAACGAACCAAATACATAAAAAGAGAGAGAGAGAGAGAGAGAGAGAATGGATTTAGTGGGAGTTGTAAAACAGTTCTCTTCACCCTGTCTGTTTTAACAAAGAGCCGCACTCAGCTACAAGGTTTACTGCTGTCCCTCTACTTCCACGGGGTTGGGGTCTGATTCCCCGCCCGTCCACCTATAAAACACCCAAGGTAGCCCGGCTATTTCTATTTCATAAAGGCTGATATCACATGAACGGTTTAGAGGACACAAAGGAAAGGCTTGGTTTATGTGTGTGTGTGTGTGTGTGTGTCGCAGAATGAGGCGAGAGCGTGGGCAAAAGGGTTTTGTTTGGCCCAGCATGTCTATAAAATGACAAATACAAAAGGTCTTTCAAGTAGGCCTCCACGTTATGGGGGAAAAAAATAATATCCCATCGTAGAGTTTTGTGGCACATTTATAATGCGGTGGAGACGTTTTATACAAGAAGAACATGTTTTATAAATTAATTCCCGACTAGGTACAATTACGTGCAGTACCAACTACCACCACTGCGGTCAGAGGGCATAAAGAGTCATCCTCAGCCTTCATCGTGAGCATGAATCAAAGCCCAGTTCATATGCGACTGTGGCTCAGTGGTTAGCAAGTCAGTCTTTCAATCAGAAGGTCGGTGGTTCAAACCCCGCCTCAGCCAGTCCATGTCGTTGTGTCCTTGAGCAAGACACTTAACCCTAATTGCTCACCGTTGCTGTGTCTTCGGTCTAATGTATATCATGTAAGTCGCTTTGGATAAAAGCGTCAGCTAAATGTAATGTAATATGCAGCGTAACTGATGGAGCTCTGCTCTGTTTGGGGTACTTTCTTTATTATCATAAGTTTATATGTTTATTTCATACAGAGAGACTTTGATGATGAAGGCCAAAAACAATGCTTATTTACTTTGCTTATACCAGCTGCCCTGAGCAGTGTGTGTGTGTGTGTGTGTGTTGTTAGATACACACACCATGCAGCGCTATAGGGTGGACCACGATATGTCTTCATAATGAGAGCAGTTGATCGTTTCACTCTTCTCTGTGTGTGAGGAATATAGAAAGAGAAAGTACCCAGAGAGACAGTGGCCCTGTTTTCATTCTGCTTCTATGGGATGGAAAAACTGTGCTCATTGTTAGTCATGGGTCTCAGCGGGTGATACTCATGACTAATGTACCCACATGCGCGCATATTGTGGCAGTAAATTGTGTTATCTTTGTGAAAAGGCGCTCTGTCTTTGCCCAGGTCGGCCCAGTGAACCACTGCTGCTGATTTATTTCAACTACAGTGTCAAGATCATCAGAAGGGGAAGTAGTGGGAATAATGTTTCCCGTTATACGGGGAATGCACACAATGGTTGAGGCTAGGTATGACAATTTTTTTTTTTTTTTTTATCTGACAGATAACCCGCTCTCGTTAGCCGCTAACAGACAATATTAAAATGTAGGCCGACCGTTTGAATGGACGAATGTTTGTGATCTAAGCCGACGGCTGTGGGGTTGATCCTGCGGCGGAGAATACCGATGTACCGAGGAACACCGAAACAGAGCCTTGCTCGAGTGGAAAAACACACATTTCATAACTTTTTAAGAGGATAAGAACACAATGATGGGGGATTGTCACTCATAGGTCTCCATCTCTTCATCTGGGTTTAAACAAAATATATATTATTTCTTTAAATGTTTCACTTATTCTGTCAAAAGTGTGTCTCATAGGCAGGTTTTTATGGAACTTTTGATTTATGTCTCTTAGTTTGTAACTTTTTCTTTCGTTTTTCGTTTTACGGTAGATATTGACCTTAATGGAGTCCTTAAACGGAAAGATAAACACCAGCAACTGCACGTTGAAGATGTCAGACAACTGGATACAAGTGAGGAAAGGGAAAACATTTTACATGAGTGTGTTTAAAATGGGGCAAAAGGAGTGAAATAGGAATAAGAAAGGTTATGAGAATCACATGTCGGGGTTTTCCCAAATGCTATTGTGAACCAGACAATGGGTTGCCTGTCTCTGGGTGGTAGCACGGACAAGGTTAGAGAGAATATTGGACCCAGTTCAGAGGACTGAAACCTTGAACCAAGGACACACACACACACACACACACACACACACACACACACACACACACACACACATCAAAATGAACACACATAAGATCATAAAGGCACAGTACAGCACAGGACCGGACATGGTTCTGACCGTGCAGGGAATTCAGGCTCGATCAACAGGATGCGATGCAAGTTCCTCTTGTAACCTGCATGAGCAACATTTTGGGGGCGGAGCCAACGGGCAGCTCTGCCAATAACTGCCAATAACAACTGAACTGAATTCCTTCCAGATGTTTCCCTCCACGTGTCGAAAGGCAACGGCGACCTCTGCCTTCACACGCTGCCTGCCTATGATTACCTTCAGAGGAAGAGATGCTTTTGTGAGTCCAATGTTCGGTATCAATAACACAAATGTACATATTGTCAAGTGTCGATCATCGATCAGACACATTCCAAACCTCGACTTCCTGGAGTAATACCCTGAGGACAATTTAAATCCAATAGCTTGAAGACTATGAAGCAGTTGGCTCATCATATCTTCCAAATTATTAGGACGTGATGTACTTGGTTCTGGTTTTGTGGAGGATCAAAAACATACACAACCTAAGAAAATAGTATTTGACACCAGCATGACCAGTAGTCGGTCCATGACCATTCAAACAGACTCATTTCCTGGCTTTCTTTTCAAAGTCTGCATGCGTGCAAGTCTTTAAGTGAGCTATGGAGAAATGGAATATCAAATTGGTAAATAAAAACCGTCTGACGGCCTGGGTGGAAACTGTTCGCCGTGTTTCCATAGCTTCATTAGACAGAGAGAACTTCCTATAGGCTGTAAAGAAAAATATAAAGGACTGCAGGGAACACGCAAACACATCGGTACAGTATCAGGAGTGCATTGGAAAAACAATCCCGACAGGGAAGTTTCATTTTTCCAAAACCCAAATATTCTACAGTGTAGTGTGTTTTTCCCACAGTCTAAAGACATGCACGTTTGATTAAATGGGGAATTCCCTGCAGGAATGTAATAATATGAAAATGGCATGCAACCTGGCCATGCTGCACCTCCCCTCTAGCCCAATGCATGCTGGGATTGCCTCCTGAACTGTTTTGAAGGAATCAGATACCGAAAGATGGATTAATAAGATAAGATAAGATAAGATAATCCTTTATTAGTCCCGCAGAGGGGAAATTACAGGATTACAGCAGCATTGCTCAGTACGTAAAGATAAAATAAAAATCAGGTAAAATATAAATAAACAGTAATAAACAGTAATAAACATAATAAATATAATGGATGGAATAAACCAATTAAACCACACATTCATGTGCTTACTACTTTTCTTCAGCACGCTGGCACACATGGGTGCTGTACAGCATACATGCAGGCATCACACTCCATTATGTCACCCAGCATAATCATCATTTACTTCATGAGAGGGCTTTCCTGCTCATGCTTTTGATGTGTGGTTCTGAGGATTGGGCACCGAAATGCATTTTGTTGAATAATGTGGAAACGTGAGAGCAACATGCCGATGGCTTGATGGCTTGATTTCCAGGCTGCCATTGGACGGCATAGAAAACACACCAACAACCCCAAAATTGGAGACATTTTTAATAAAAGGCAAAACCTCAATATGAAATACCTTGTTTAAAGGCCGTCTGCTCCCCTGTGCTAAAGAGAGACCGGTTCAACTTCGACTTTGGTTTCCTTTGAAAAGGACTTTGAGGCCGAACAGAAGCGTAACGGTTTCTCAAACTCTTGATGAAACCCTCAACCCGAGGATCGGTGGTTCGATCCCCGAGTCGATGTGTCCAAGGAGCAAGACACTCAACCCTAATTGCTCACCGTTGCTGTGTCTACTGTCTACTGTATAGCATGTAAGTCGCTTTGGATAAAAGCCTCAGCTAAATTAAATGTAATGTAATCTGCACCATTTAATGGAGAGCTGGTCAAGACAGCAAAACCGGACATGACATCAGAAACTGCAAGGGACGAGGAAGACGGAGTTGTCATCATCAGAGGAACGCTGGAAGAGCTCAACTATAAACTCCAATATAAAGACACACACACACACACATTGTTAGCGCTGCCAATGCTTTTAACGCCAAAGTGGGTCTGCAGACTTTTTAAATGGGAAACACACTCGACACAAGTGTGAGAAAACCTCCACGTCCATTATGATGGTGGCATTGGTAACAGACAAACCCCTTTCTTTACACAACACTGTAAGATCTAGAAAGGTGTGTGTGTGTGTGTGTGTGTGTGTGTAGCGGTGAAGGGAAGAGGAGGCATCTAATGGAGAAGACAAGGACTCCAACTAAAAGGATCACATGGGGACAGAGGAGAGCAGAAAGGTGGATGAAGGAGTTTTCCTCTGTCCCAGTAAGGTATACGTACGATAATAAAAAATAGCTTTCTTATGGCAAATAAAATAAACGCTGTAAGGCAAGGTGATACCATGACGCGATACAAAAAATATTATGAGAAAAGCGCAGATCTATTTCACTCACATGACACATTTCTTATGGTTGGCTCAAAGGCAAGACCAGAGCAGACGTTCAAACATCAGCTCGGCAGCCTGACAGCCGACACCACTTCCACTCAGCTTTAGTTCTGGAGCGTGAGCGATTTATAAAATAACATCGAGTAGACGCAGGACACGGACAGGAAGATGAAGATAAGGCCGCGTATTACGGAGACAGATAAACAGATGCATCATTGTCTCGTCTTAACTCGACTCCTATCGGTTGGGATTGGAACAGAAGACTCTCATCCGCCTAAAGAGCCGGCACATTCGGGCTCGTGTGTCTGATGCTCGTGGGCACGGTGTTGCCCGGGACTCGGGAACGCTAAGAGGCTCTTCTGACTCCGAGATGTGCTCAAGCACTGACAGGTACAGCGTGAAAGGGCACATGGTAGAGAGCGGGCAGAATGGAGATAAGTATGTTGTGTTCGAGCCTTTGTCTTTGTGGACCGAAGGTCGCACACGCTTTGCACCGCGTGGGTAAAGCGGATTGTTATCGAATGCGGGAATGAAACGATGGGGAATCAAACCAGCAGCTTGAGACGGGTTTTCATTAACATCGGACTGATGCACGACTCTTGCTGATGTGAAGGACTCTACGATGGCAGCACGAGACTAAGGGGAGTTTCATTAAGTTATTAACAGGATTCATAAACACTTTTTCCATGACTTTTTCTTGACTTTTCCATGACTTTTCCTTAACTTTTCCTTGACTTTTCCTTGACTTTTCAATGACTTTTCTCTATGATTTTTCCTTGACTTTTCAATGACATTTCCATGAATTTTCCTTGACTTTTCAATGACTTTTCAATGACTTTTCCTTGACTTTTCAATGACTTTTCCTTGACTTTTCCATTACTTTTCCTTGACATTTCCATGACTTTTCCATGACTTTTCCTTGACTTTTCCTTGACTTTTCCATGACTTTTCCTTGACTTTTCCATGACTATTCCATGACTTTTCCTTGACTTTTCAATGACTTTTCCATGATTTATTTTCCTTGACTTTTCCATGACTTTAAACCAAATTTCCATGACCAACCATTTAGTGAAATCTGGGTATGTCCATGAAAAAGTGATACAATGTAGTATTTAAAATTGTATGACTTTTCTAGGTTTTCCATGACCGTATGAACCCTGACATGGAGTGGGAAGGTCAGTGGCTGGGAATATTTTATTTTCTATTTTAGAGGAGAAAAATTCACAATTTACCAACTGCAAGTAACCTCATGTGTTTGCTGAATGATCACCTTTCAAACAGCAAAGACCCCAAAATAAATAAATACAGCAAGATTAAAAGAACAGCAGGTGCTTGATGAGAAGGTTCAATATGAACAGTGTGGTAGATAAGGAGCATAAGGAACATCAATTTTTGTGCAGTTTTGAATATAAAAAAATATTATTATATATTGCAACATTAAAACATCGCATAATTTCCCATGGTTTCCTGGAGACCCCTGGCCTGTGTGAGACAGCCGTGTCCTCAGCCTACAGACAAATAATTAGCATTATAAAAATGGTAGAAAGTGAAGTTCACATCCCCAGACTAACTAAGAGAAAGTTAGATGCAAAAGTTTAACTATCACGATGCCCGTGTGCAAAGCTACTGAACAGCCTCGGGCATCTTCAAAACATAAACAATAAAGATGCAAAAATGAGTTTATCTCAGGATAAACACAAGGCAAGTGCATGGTCGAATCAAAGTCAAAGGCAGCAGCCAGCGGCACTACCTCAGCATATCCTAAATCAGAGGCATGGATCACGCCACACTATGCCCTCAGTAATGACTGCAGGCCAAGGAACGCACACATTTAAGCCCAAAGTACAGGGGAAATAAGACGCAGGCTTTTCATTAACTGAATCCGATAATAAAGGCCGTGTCACACCGCCCACTGGCTCCCAGGCCCTCGCTGTGGGATCGTGCATGTACGCGTGCACGTGGATGTGCCAACAAGCGCCCTGTTGGTTTAGTTCCTCTCTCCTTCAGGAGAAAGTCTGTTGATGTCTTCCCAAATACACCCGCCCACCCACCAGCTCGCCATGCACCCACTAGGAAACAAACTTGTGGTGAGGCTTTTGTTGTTGGGTAATTGTTTTCAGGCAAACATACTTTTTGCTAGCGGAGACAGCTAACCCATAACCATGAATCAATGAGATGGTAATGGAGCTACGAGGGGAAAAACACACTCGGTGTACCGTGGTACTCTCTCTCTCTTTTGTCCCCCACTTTCTCTCTTTACACTTAAGTTCCCATTGCTTTTACTTCCCAGCCAATCCTAAACAAAAAAAAACATATATATGTCTGTAGGAGAAACAAACAAACCAATAAAAGTGAAATTGAAGAAGTTAGCTGTCGGCTCACTTCCATAACCATCACTTCTCCCCCTGCACTTCCCACAGAAAGCCAGTCAGGTAAATAATCACCTCTGCTTTAATTAATAAATGCATCATCCTTAATGAGAGGGGCTTGTTATGCACTGTGGCGACGGCTACTGCCGGTTTTCCTTTTGATTTTTTTTTCCTCCCTTTTTTCCAAGCTTCAAACTTAATTTCCACCTCTGAAGCATGCTAATTGCTTTCCCTCTCAGCTTTACGAACAACAACAAAGTTTTCTCATTTGGAGGCAGGCAGCGGTGTAATGTGCGGCTATCGATCGCGGGGAGGGGGGGGGGGAAGAGATTGCCCCCGGCTGGTCACAAAGCAAATGACTTTAAGATCGAAATTAAAGTGGCCGAGGTGTAACTTTGGATAAACACTGTGTGGAAACAATGACCAGAGATCTGAATCATCCAATGTGGATTTCACTATTTTGTTACTTAAAACCGCTGGAAGAATGCATGAGAAATAAACTGCTGAATAGGGCGGATTAATATTATATATATATATGTATGTATGTGATTATTTTTGTTATCACTTAATCTGCCAATTTATTTCCTGGTCAATCGTTTGGACTATAAAAATGTCAGAAAATAGCGAAACATATCCATCACAATAAGGCTGTGTCTTTAATCCACTAGAGAGTAAAACACAAATATCTATATATTTCTATCTCATAACACAAATTGATTTAATTGGTTGATTGATTTTCAAAAAGTTGCTGATAAACCTTCTGGCTGCGTTCACGACCAATGTAGGAAATTGTTTAATATCAATGTCATATTTTATTCTAAGTTCAACTTAAGTCTTCACGTCACCGGTTACCATCAATTTAAAAACATTTTTAGGTACCAGTACTGGAAGTTAGTAATTCATACCAATTCCATAACTCACAATATACAATTTGAACATGGATTATTTTTTCCCACACTGTCGCATTATCAGGGACTTTTCTTTACGTTCCCGGGAAGACGGTAACTTCAACTTGATACCAAAGTACGTGTTCTCCTGAGATCCCTACGTTATACAGTTCTTCATTTCATTACATCCTTCTTACTGAAAACGCTTTAATCCTTGGTTTAACCATGCTGGGTAAACCTCAGCTGCAACACTAGATGTAATTAAACCTGTTGTGGCCTCTTTATACGGCCGGGCACCTGGCAACATTATTGAACCATTAAATCTGAGCTCCTCCAATAATACCTTTGAGCTTCAGTCAAGGCTCAAGGGTGAGCGAGCCTCGTCCTTTAGGGCCTCTACGCCCTGGACTGACACGCCCGAGGAGATCTTACTCTCTATTTAGCTTTTCCCCATGAGGTTCGACAGCATCCTGGTTCAGCGAGGATCACGGAGCAGTGGTGAAACTGGGATGCAAGAAAACCAGTTCATTTGTCGTAGCAGATTCATGTCAGCTCCAGTTTTCCTGAATGGTTTAGGGCCTGAATACATTAGTGATCTGCTGCTGCCTTATGAACCATCCCGACCCCTCAGGTTGTCTGGGACGGGTCTACTTCCTGGTCTAAGAGTCAGAACTAAACACGGAGAGGCAGCGTTCAGCTTTTCTGCTCCACACATCTGGAACAAGGTCCCTGAAAGCTGCAGGTCTGCTGAGACCCCCAGAGACCCCCAGAGACCCTCAGAGACCCTCAGCTTCTTTAAATCCAGACTGAAGACCTTTCTGTTTGCTGTTGCCTTTAATTAAACAAGATTCTGCATCTCACTACTGCATTTTTTTCTTAAACTGCACTGCAACTTTTATTCAATTCTGTATTTGTTGCTTTTTAACTGTTTATTAATGTTTTAACGAATGTTCTTAATTGTTTTTAAATCTCGTTTGATTCTGCATTATCTTTTCATGCTTTTAATGGTTTTATGTGAAGCACTTTGAATCGCCTTGTTGTTGAAACGTGCTACACAAATAAACTTGCCTTGCCTTAAAGAGCCCGGCTGAAACGTCAGCGTAACCAGAGGAGGCAGGGGGAGATCCAGGCCTCCCAGTAACGCAGCTGGTTTATGAAGTGAGACTGGAGGAGAGCGAGCGTCGTGTGTGTTCTGAGAAGACAAACTTTACCTTCACTGCGCCTCTGAGAGACGACTGATTCAAATGTGTTTTCATTAACGGGAAGGTTCCTGAAGGGGAAAAACCATTAAGTCGTTCTTTGTCCAAACACGTCGCCTGGACTCGCCCGCACCGCTGTGTATGCCTACGGAGATTTAATATTCACTGACAATAACCATTAATACATATTCTGCATTTCCATGACGTCAGCTCCCAGTTAACAGAGAGCTCCTCCGGCCTTGTGTACAACAGTGGTACAAATGGTTTGGCGGAGCCTTTAAAAACCTAAAATAAGTCCCTCGCCTGAGGCTGGGCGGCTGACGTTCAACAGGATTTGCGATCCGCCAGCTCTGTTAACGTCGTAACCTATAAAAACACATTCTAGACCGAAGGTTTAAAGAAACTCTCCCTCAAGTGTGTCGGTTCGATAGCACCAACTCTGAACAGCGAAAAGCCAAAGAAATCATTTGACAGCTCGGAAGAAGAGACATATTGTCGGTCTCTTATTGAATATGCCAAAAATACTGGTGCTGTGAGGATGTAAAAACAAAAAAGAAAGACAAATCAGATCTGCAGAAACATATTTGAAACAGTGGAGCATACATTTGCTTAGCAACAGACTGCTAACAAAGTCACTGCCGGCTGACTCCTGGTACGAGTGTAGGCGGTGGTTAATAATGCACCTGTTATTGCGGACGTTTTCTTTGTGTGATTTTTTTAAAGCTTCTTCCAGCGTGACTCCTTTAGTCTGCGCGCTGATTATGATTCTGTGATTTGAAAACCACTTCCTGCAGGACGACGAGCCATTCAAACCTCCACTTATCTCCTTTGGGTGCGTGTGACCAGTGGGAATGATGAGAAACGTGGAGGACACGTAAACACATGCCGTGTCACGGAAACACAACCCGATGACGAGAGGTTGAACTGGTGTGAGCGCAGGGGATGCTTTGGGTTAAGAGATCGTGGGTTTTGGGGTCTGCACATGTGTGTGTGTGTGTCTGCGCTCCTCACCCTCGGTGCTTCGGTTTCATGTCCTCTGCGTCGCGGGTCCAGCTCTTCATACGGCGGCACGATGCCCTCTCTCCTCGCCTGCTGGTATTCTCTTCGTAGCTGCTGGATCCGGTCCACGCTGCCACACACAAGCACAAACACAGCCGGGTTAATTCAGCTTTTACACCTCGAAAAAAGGTCTTCACACGCCGGGGGCATGGTGAATAAATGACTCGGAAACGACAAAAACCCCAACCATGAATATTACATGTCTGGAGCTTTTATTGTGAAAGGTCAGACCGGAAAGAGCGGATCTGGTTTCTCTGCCTTTGTCAAGGTTGGAAGTAGTAATACAGTTTTTTCGGCGTTGTTGTTTCATTGGTTTTTAATAATTGTGCAATTCTGCACAATGCGATTGGTTGATGACTTTTAAAATTCATAGAAATTTGCATTTTGTGTGAATTTATTTATGGCAAAAAGAACGGTTAAAAAAAATTATATTGACGTGAGAATAAATCGCAGAGGAAAAAAAGGCTTTACGGTGAATAATGGAACAACAAGGACCCCCAAAAACGTTGTGATTCAGGATCCTGAGATCAAGAATATTATATTATAAAAAAACTATTTATTCACATGAAATTTTTTTTTACCCACAACCGCCTGCAGAGGTTTGACAGCAGTGATACATGTATACGGGCACCACACACACACACACACACACACACACACACACACACACACACACACACACACACACACACACACACACACACACACACACACACACACACACACACACACACACACACACACACACACACACACACACACAGCTCTTGATCATCCTGACTGCCTTCATCTATATCTGTTTTTTCCACCGTTTTGCTTTTTCTCTTGCAAAAGGCAAGAAAACAAAAATATCAATCACATGAATATTCTTTCTCTCTGTCAACAGACAGCGTATCAACAGTGACCCCTGGGCAGCCTTGCGAGTCACGTACAAACACATTCACACACCCACACATAATGGGAATATGGAAAGTCACATCGCACATATATTCAACATTACAACTGCAGTGTGCAATTTCATGGACTGATTGGTGGAAGGAGGACAAATGGATTGATGCACCATCAGGCGCTTTATGGGAAGCCAGAGGAATAGCAGCACACCTTCTTCCCGTCTCAGAGGCAGTGTGTGAACAACACCGTGCCTTCGGAGGGTTGCATTTCCAGGACTCAGCATGTGACTCATAATGTCATTTTTGGGTATGTTTCTGTTGAACTAGAAACCCACGGACAAAAACAATTGCTTTTTATCTCCTACAGGGGTGTTTGTCAAGGTAACACGCCTCAGGAAAACACTCAAAACCCCTCTTCATAGCAGCTGGGTTTCTCTCTTTCACTTTTAGCACACACAACCAACAAATACAAAGATATAAGGAAAGAAAACTAATTACAGAATTACAGAATTACACCGTAAACGTTCCAGAAGCTAATAACGGCAACATGCTATGCAACAATGTGGCTCATTCAAGTTGCTAGCTGATTAGCGAGCAGATTTTCTTTTCTTTATGATGATAACAATATCACGTAAAATGCTACTGAATTAGCTGATTACAATTAAAGGTGATTAATTCATACAAAATGCAAACCCCTCATCAATAAGATGAGATATTAGGAGGATATTGCACAGCCCCAGGTCTTTGTGATGTGATGAACGTCTCCTCTGAGTCTTGTGTGTATATTTTCATTAGCATAGTGTCACACTCAGTAGTCCTGTGTATTGTTTTATTTAAATGTAATATAGAGTGCATTAAATGTCAGAGATCACTCATTTGGTTTTTTTCTCTGTGAGGAAACAGTAAAAAACAATCCTACGTCATCTAATTTAAAAATAGCTCAACCTTCGCCTTCGAAATGGAAATATTAATTTGACGTTGCACATCAACCTCTTTTAAGAAACATACATTTATAATTCTCCATCCCCATTGTTTCTTCTGCTGTTCACTCGCTTTGCTCTCGACCCTTCGTTCCACTTCCTCCCACTGAAATCATTAACCCAGAGAGGCGTGTGAACGGCTATAATATCATTCTTTTTTTATGTTGATTTGTGTTGGTATTTATGACTTCCTGTCCTTCATGCATTCTCTAATTTTTCAATTTGAAATGCACTGCAGGAATGGGAGCAACATCATACTGAGATTTGTTATATGTACATACTGTGCAGAGGAAATGCATCAGAGTGAAGCACAATCTAGTGAGTGTATCTGTGCTCCATATTCTAGAAGATGGGAGTGAGAGAGCTGTGTCAGCAGTGACATCACGTGACACCCAACAGCTTGACTCTCTGGACGTGGAGCCTTTTGTGTGGCGATGATGATGAATGTAGTCCATTGAACCCGATACCTTCCTCAGAGTGTGTCTGTATTCACCAAGAACGCTGAGCCAGCAGCTGCTAACGTTGACAGTGACGTAGATGGAGGCGGGGAAGAACTGCGGGTTATGTAGGCAGGGATCAGGGGCTCGAGACATCCATCCATCCATTATCCGAACCGCTTATCCTGTTTTAGGGTCGCGGGGCGCTGGAGCCGATCCCAGCTGTCGCACATATATATACCAATCCCACCTATGGGCAATTTAGAGTGCAATTAACCTGAGCTGCATGTCTTTGGACTGTGGGAGGAAGCCGGAGAACCCGGAGAGAACCCACGCTGACACAAGGAGAACATGCAAAATCTACTCAGAAGACACGGCCACACCGGGATTTGAACCCCAGTCCCTCTGGCTGTGAGGCGACAGTGCTAGCCACTACACCACCGTGCAGCCCGGGCTAGCTAGCTACGTTTCAGCTAGCTACGAAATAGCTCCACATCCTCCGCACCATATTTCTAGATGCCATCATGGCACCATATTTCTAGATGCCACGTTCAAGAGCTATTTCGTCGCCTCTTTCTCAAAACGCCGAACGCTTCGTGGGCTTTGTGTGCGACGGACACGAACGGAAGCAGTGAAGCTGCGACGGGCCGCCGTAGACGATGTGGAAATGAAACGGTTGATGCCGTTTTTCGCTCCCGCTGCTTCGGACCGCGGAGCCTCCGTGCTGTTTTATCAAGTGCGTCCATGCCGATGAGGAAGGCAGAGAAACACCTGAGGCACAAGTGTATCACACGGACAGAAATAAACACTCACATTCATGGGAAATCAATTCGTATGCCTCTCCTTCCCTTTCCTCCCGCCCTCACCTTCTGAACCCCCTCCCCCGCTTTCTGATTGCACGTTCCCGTGGAAAGAAGTACATACCGAAACACGGATTTCTCAACAGCATGTTTTACATGAAGCATGGAGTGGATGTGTCAACACTCTTGGTGCTTTCACGTGTTTTCTGAGTCATGAGTGGGACCTCTTTCTCTTTTATTAGCACCATTCCACACTTTGGATGAATTGGAAATCAGGGAGAAGGTTAAAGGTGAGAAATAAGACAAAGTGGACGAAGTGGGAAAACTCTCCTATTTGCACTTTGTGTGTTTTTGTGTGTGTGTGTTATGTGTTGGGTATCCTTAAAAAAATTGCATTCTGCACTTTTTTCTATTATTTATTTTGTATTAGGAGGTTTTTCTCAAAAGACGTTGGTAAAATCTGTTGTGTTGCGCTCTATTCCTGTATTGTTGTGCGCTTTGGTCCGCTCTCCGTGCTCTTTGTCTGCGCTGTTTCATGTGTATGCGTCACAGTAGGAATGATTTGTGGCACAGCTCACACACACACACACACACACACACATAAATACCTTTACACACACCTACACTCCTCTCATATATTGACAGAGGGCCCGGGAGAAAAGGGGGGTATAATGTACACAACATTCATTTTCTGTCCACAGAAGCATGCACGCACACACACACACACACACACACATGCACACGCACACGCACACACACACATACACACACACACACACACACACACACACACACACACACACACACACACACACACACACACACACACACACACACACACACACACACACACAGAGAGGGAACTTCATAAGATTTATGACCCGGCATAAAAGTAAGAGGGCGGGCACAAGAATAAATAAATATGATAAACAAAGACATAACACAACACATCACACAAAGATACAAACACAGTTATGCAAATAGTTCCATGAGTACAGACTGAGAAAGCTATTGATGAGAGAAACACATAAGCCATAAAGAAAAGAGTTGTATGACATCACTTTTTAACTACCTCGTGGTCATTAAACCCCAATGTTCTCATATGAAACAGGACATTATGACTCAATACTAAAAATATATGTGCCATTAAAGTGCTTTTTCTACTTTACTACTTCAATATTTCATTAGGAATAACTATGGCATTCATTTTGGAATATTTGAGTATTATATTAAGGCCAAAAATAATAACTACGTATGTATTTTACAAAACAAAAGCATAGATCTGTGCTTTAGTCCACTCCTCTGTCTTGTCTATTTTCCTCTCAAACACACACACACACACACACACACACACACACACACACACACACACACACACGCAGGAAGATCAATCTCCTGCTCCAGCTCTGCCACACCAATAATAATTCTATAAATGTTTAAAATCAGAATCAGAAACCCAGCAGAGCTGTTAATAATGCTGCCATTAATAATTAAGACTTCTGTTCCATTAATAACATGGTGAGATATGGTCTAAAATATATCAATGTCCACGGCAAAGGGATATGTCCTTGTCATTAAAGCCTGTAAATATTTACCAGCCTGGTTAAAGAAGGAGCACTTTCTGCTCTCTGCTTTGCTATTAATCAGTTTTTCTCGGCTCTTTGTCACAAAATGCCAAGAAAAAGTGAGACATGTGATCAAAGGTCATGTTTAACATGCATTTTTTATGACGTGATGCGACATCAGTCAAATCCTGCACAATCCATTTATTAAATACTTAAAAAGATGCTTTATTTATTTACACTCTACGCCACATTAAATGTAAATACTTTGAAAGGGCATTATGAGCTTAATAACTTAATAACCACATTAATAATGTAAATCCATTACCAACACCGGTGCTGGTATCTACATGGACATCTATTGGTATTTCAGAAAAGAAAATACGATAAGGGATGTATCGAAGAAAGACAGAGACATAAAAAGAGATGGAAGAGAAAGAGAAAGAAAGAGAGAAAGGACCTTTTTTTTAGTGCTCTCTAACAGATGACTTTAGGCTGAAAGGTTCCATAAATCTGACACTAAAGGGCTCTGGTGCTGTCCGCCACACAAGCAGCAACACACACACATAAGCTCCTGGACACACACACACACACACACACAGGTGATGTATGGTCTCCTCTTAGATGTGGCACAGGGGGAATATGTCATTCAGACCCTGAGCTCAGTCTGATTTATCACATGTCTGCAAATGTGTGTGTGTGTGTGTGTGTGTGTGTGTGTGTGTCTATTGACATCTCTTGGATGGATTGAGTGCTAAAATTCAGTATCAGAGGGAGTGAAATTGTACTTTACTTTCAAAATATTCCGGTGTGCACGTGAGGGAGGGAACAAAGACTAGAAAGGGATTTCTAAAAGATGTGAGCTCATGACCTTCTGAAAAAAATAAAAAAGGCGAAGTAGTGAAGTAGGATTTGCTTTAATTAGCACAGACAAAGTTCTGATAGCCATTTGGAGAAAAGAAAAATCAATGAAAGCTTGAAAACATGAACTGCAATTGATTTTTAAGAGATGGTCCACGCTTTATATAAAAGGAAAAGAGGATATTTGCGTCTTTGCATCCCGCTGATGAGAATCAATGCAGCAAACAATAACTGTTGCTTCATAAATGTCAGAGTAATAAATGCCTGTCTTCACCCTTTTCAAGGCGGTGATAAATGGACATCGACTCCCTGTGAGACGTGATGACGCAGGAACCTGAAAACCTCATCAACCAATAGATACATAATCAATCAAACACGACTATATAATCCAGTCAGCATTGGAACTATTTGAACGGCTGTTTTATTTTTAGGCCGGTGTCGTCTCTCGGGCAGTCGCACAACAGAGGAACCGGAGCCGACGAAGCATGCCGGTCTGTGTGTGTGTGTCTGTGTGTGTGTGTGTGTTCTCCCCCGAGTCCAGCTGTTGAGTCGAGGATCGTTATCAGCTGTGTCTGACGAGGATCACAACAGCGGACACAGGTCTATGCCCCCCCCTCCCTCTCCCTGTATCTAGTATCTGTGTTTCACTCGGCAGCTCGCCCTCACTTGTCGACACACACACACACACACACACACACACACACACGGTTACTTGCTAGTAACAAAAACAGCTTAATCAATGCGAGTAATTGTGCGTCGTGTGCGAGTCTTCTTCATATTATGCGTTCGGTCATGTTGACGTTTCTCAGACGTCGCCCTCCGGCTGAGACTCACTTCGCGGCTCCGTCACTCTTTTCCCCGCAATCTATTTCCAATTCCTCCATTCATCCCTTCCTCGCTCTACCCTCCACAATGTATGCAGGTAATCATCTCTGCCGTCATCCCTTCCCTCCCACTCCATCGTAATCTCTTCATCATCTGCCCATCTCCGCCTCCCCTCCCCTCGCCTCGCTCTTCATCGTCACCTTCCTCCTAATCTCCCAAGCCTGTGCTAGGCTCTAATTAGCCGACGTCTCCGCTAATGAAGTCTGACAACAAAAGATCACCGATGCTGGCAGGTGGGTCGGGGAGAAAGGAAGGGGCAAGTATGGAGGGATAGAGAGAGAGAGAGAGAGAGAGAGAGAGAGAGAGAGAGAAAGAGTAGCACTGTGTGGTTGTGTGTGTGGAGCGTATGTGCTGTCAGGTTGCTCAGTTGCTCACTTTTTCCGGCTAACAGGAAGTGACACGTGTTTTTAAAATGCAGCTGACAGGATATGACACCTCTCCTTGAGCGGCGGCGCCAAAGCACGGGGAGTAATTAGTGCTCCACGACTACCGTGACATCCATCAGACGTGGCAGAGGAGGCTGGCATCCAGTCCTCACCATAATCAGTGCGTGAGCGCGCATTGTAGAGATTGGAAATTGCCTGGCATAATATTATTTTGACATGCCTTGTGTGTGTGTGTGTGTGTGTGTGTGTGTGTGTGTGTGTGTGTGTGTGTGTGTGACAGACAGAGAGAAGCAGCGCTACAGGTGGTAAACTGGTTGGCATAAAATCATGTAGGCAGGCTGTCTGGCTCAACATTCCCCTTTGACTTTAACAGCCGTGTGTGTGTGTGTGTGTGTGTGTGTGTGTGTGTGTGTGTGTGTGTGGCTGGCGGCCAATTTGCCTAAAGCCTCTGCCAAGCACAATAGCTGTGGATGGCATCTCTCTAAAGCTGGTTGTGTACCTGACACGAGGGGTTAACGGCTATAGCTCAGAGTTATATTATTTATTAACTGGTTATATGTTGCGTTTAATTTCACCATCCATAAAAAGATGAGGCGCTACAATTGGCAGGGCATTGTTTGTCATAACTGGTGAGTTCAGATAATTGCATCACTTTACTTTGGCCTTTAAACCCGCGACAGCATGTCAGCCAAGTTACGATTATAAAAATGAACGACGGGATCTGATCTGACATCACAGTATCGATATAATATCAATTAGGGGTGTCACGGACGATCCGTGATCCGCACTGATCCCCCTCGTGGTTTGGCACGCATGTGAACCGCAGATTAATTACACAGTTTAGCTAAATGATATACTAGAATTAAACTTGTATTGATGTTTGTTATGCGATATGGAAATCATCATGTATGCTTATTGTTTGCCGATCTGTGTGGACATTGACAGGAGAGCTAGCAATGTTAGCAGCAGCGCTAGCAGCAACGTTAGCAGCAGCGCTAGCAGCAGCGTTAGCAGCAACGTTAGCAGCAGCGTTAGCAACAACGTTAGCAGCAGCGTTAGCAACAACGTTAGCAGCAGCGTTAGGAGCAAAGCTAGCAGAAACGTTAGCAGCAGCGCTAGCAGCAACGCTAGCAGAAATGTTAGCAGCAGCGCTAGCAGCATTGTTAGCAGCAGCGTTAGCAGCAGCGCTAGCAGCAACGTTAGCAGCAGCGCTAACGGCGCTCGGACAAAGGTTGCGTTCAGTTGTAAAGTATTCAGGGTGTGTGCAGTTAAAATGAGTATCGGGTGAAAGGTACATTATAACGTTATCGTGATGCATTCACACGTAAAATGCAGCGTTGGTGAGAAACCTGAATTATTGCAGTTGTTGGTCGGAGATGTTTTCACAGCAACATAATTAGATATTAGCGATGGAATAATGAATAAATGAATAAAAACACAATCTTAATAAAATAAAAATAAAACCACTACAGATGACTATACAAAGTCAAATGATAATTGACTGATAGTTGCCGGCCACTTTACACCTCACTGCAGCTTCACTAAGAGTCGCTCCAATTACTCCGGGAGGTTTGAAAAATCTCTCTCGCTGACCTTTACGTCACATGACTTCATCCCTCCCTGCTCTCTGTCAAAAACATGTTTTCTTTTGCTGGTTATACAAATATGTTCTGGCCATGTGGACTCAACCAGGGTAGTTTTATTAGATTTAATATACGATTTAATTATTTAATAAATTGAAATTAAACAAAACCACCCATCATCTTAACCAGAATAATTTCACCCAACCTCAAGTGTAATAACGGATCCGTCCCTTTTCCAAAAAGCTATAATCTCTTAATCGTCATCCCCAAACATGAGTTTTAATGCATCTACAACAGGTGAGGTGACAACAAGGGTTCAATGCCTTGCTCAGGGACACTCAAACCTCTCCAGCCACCAGGAGGCCCGAGCGGGACACGAACCTGAAACCCTCCGGTTCCCGATCCAAAACCACCACGGATTACCGCCAGTATTCATAAGAGTCACCTCCAATACAGGTTACCATAACTTAATAATTACTGTATGAACCAAGCTGTGAGACAAAGAAAGGAACAACAGACATCTATATATCTGTAATAAATAACATGAACGTGCACCTGTTGTGTGAAACTTTTAGTGCGTCCATCTGTTGTGTGCGTCCTCTGAAGCGTGGCCTCTTACCGCGATGTCCTTTGCATGGGATTTATTTTTCATTGAGAAGTACTCGGCAAATACGAGAGGCGGAAATCATAAATGAGAGGAAGAGAGTGCAACAGGGGGGAGAGGGAGGGGGGGGAGAGAGACCCAGAACGGGTGTATTGAAGGAAAGAGAGCGAGGGGGATGGAGGGATGGAGCGGACGAGTGCCTCTTGAGAGCTTTCTCTTATTAGCCGGGCTGAGTCATGAGCTTTGAGTCCGACCAACACACACTCTCTCGTTTTGCTCTTCATCACCCGTTCTCATTTAGTCCTCATTCTTTACTCTCAGCATCTCGGTTCAGTTTCCCTTTCTTTTTTTTTCTTCTTTTTTCTAATTCCCCATCTCCCTTTCTCCATCTAATTTGCCCTTTTATAGTCCTGGACATTTACTGAGCCCTCCTCCTCTTCCTCCTCCTCCTCCTTCCGTACATGTCCGTCCACCTCCTCTCATCTGTTGAATTATCCTAAAACATCCACTCTCTTCCTCCCCCTAAATCCCTTGCTTCCTTTTCTCCCTTTTTTCCTTCACTAGTTGATCCTCTTTTCTCATTCCTGCAATTACGTGGGTCCACTAATGTCTCCTTTCAGCCCCTCTATTCTCCGAATCATCCTCATCTCTTACTCTTTTTTACGCTCTAAACATCCACCGACCCTCAACCATTCTCTCCCAAATCTCTCCCACTCGCTCCTCTTCTCCTTTCATTCTGTTCTTTTGTCCGCTTTCCCCTATTTTCCCTAACCTTTATCCTCCACCCTCTCCACTCTGTATCCCTCTCTTCCTGCTTTTAGAAAAAGAAATCCCCCATTTTCGTTAACATTTCCTTCTGCTAATTTATTCCTTTAGCCCCAAACACTCGTTCTGGTGCTTTCTTCTCCACACCTCTCTTCTGTTTGACCCCTTCCCCGTTTTTTCTTTCTTCAACTCCCCTCCCTCTTTATTCCTAATCCCACTTAACCCTCCGCTTTAGCTCCCTTTAGTTCCCAAAACACTCCAAACGTCTCTCTCATATCCGCCATGGTCCTTGAATCTGCTTGCTCCTTTCACTCGTTAAATTAGCTGAAATTCCACATTTCTCTCCATAGAGTTTCAATAACAATGCAATTTTATTTTTGCATGCATATAAAGCCTCCATTTACAAATGAGAAAATAGGTTGCAGGAAGTTTAAACAAGTAAAACTAGTTATTGAAGTTAAGACTGTTCTCTACATGGGATGCTTTAAGTTGCTTTAACAATTGATCAACGCTTATCAATTGCATCAATCCTCACTTGCAGAGAAATGTGGACATTTGCTTGGAGGAATTTGATCCATGATGAGTTTATATATAGTCCAGTCTGTACACCACATGTGGATATTCACCCGTTCACATGCTGATGTCAGAGGCAGCCATGCAAGGTGCCTCCTCACCTGCTCAACTCACACACCGATGGTGTAATTTTAGTTTCAGTATCTTGCCCAAGGTAACTTCAACACACACACACACACACACACACACACAGAGAGACACACACACACACACACCCCTCCCCGCCGTCACTAATTACCTGCGAGAAGAAAGTGATGTGGAAAAACGGCAACCTGGCACTCACTAAAAGCTCCCTGCACAGTGTGTGTGTGTGTGTGTGCGTGTGTGTGTGTGTGTCTGTGTGTGTGTGCAAGATAAAGACAGTGAGTACGTATTACTGTGTGCGAGGCGCTCATTGAGCTGAAAGAATATCTGATTAATTAACACGGAGGAAAGAAAGCCTCTCCAGTGAGCAGCCAAGCAACGCTAAAAGCTCCTCTTCCTCTCCTGGTCTCTATTTCACGGTGATGAACCGTAATGCACATTTTGGGATGTGAATCAGGACACTATACACTGTACACTGTATGTGCACGTTTAAAGGGATGGTTCGGAGTGTCGTAGACCAGCACGGGATCCATCTACTGTTTTTTATTCATTTATTTATTTGCACAATTCAAGCAATACAATTAAAAAATAAGCAAACGTAATAGAGATGAATGAATATCACTGTGCAGGAAGAGGCAAAAATGATTTGAAGCCTCCATCTATATAATATTCAAATATTTTACAAAATTACAAACATCAAATGAAAAATGCACAAGATAGACAACAAAAGAAAGAAAGAAAAGAAAAATAATGTAATTGTGTAGCATGAATTCATTTTGCCTCATCTCCAGCATGCAGAGGCGTCACACACACACACACACACACACACACACACACACACACACAGAGCAGTGAATTTGCTGCTGAGGAAGTCCATGCAGCTGAACAGAAAGCTCAGTAGCAGGTGCCTACAGACTCCTGCAGAGGAGAACGTGACAGTAAGCACGTCTTGTGTTTCTTCGTGACACCCTAACTATGAACAAGTAGCTCAAGCAATCACAACTATCCACGAGAGACGAACCGACTGCTCACAGGTTTGGTTCCGGCCTCGCCGCCTCTTCTCTCCGACACCGGCAGTAATCGGGCGGCTCCCGGTACGGGAGGAGAAGCATAAACATGAAGCGGCAACGGGGCGGCAAACAAAAGTTTCTCGCCGCAACAGATGGCGGGACGAGTGAAAGCCGACAGACAAAACCACTTCCAACATGTTTATCCTCTTTAGTCAAGCAAACACAAATAGAGTGACACTAAGGAGGGGAGGGGCTTTGTGGTATCATTCCAGCTGATGTTGATTCAGCTTATTGCGGCATTAACAATGGAGCGAGGGCTATTGTCACATCGACCGCGCTGTGTTTCTATTGGTCTAAAATGTAAAGGTTGTGTATACACAGTGTGCACTAAATACAATAGACAATGACCATAAATCAGGCAGGTAGGAAGCATCTCACACCTTATTAGCATAATTCACACCTGTTGCACGGCCACTGCATCCCTAAGTATCGCTGTATGGACCGGTTTACTGCATGAGGTTAGGAGGAGCTCTGCCTTCTGCTTTCTGGATTCAAACGCTGACTCTCGCCCTCCACTCTGTATTTTTTTTTTTCTTTATACTTTCTTTCTTTCTTGATGTTATTTGCTCTCCATCTGTCTCCCACCCCTCCTCCTCCTCCTCCTCCTCCTCCTCACTCCACTCCGGTCTCTCCAGACTGATTGTTTTCTAATTGGTGGAGTGCCAGAGGTCGTGGTTGTTATGGGAACCTGCAAAGGGGGAGGGAGGGTGGGGGGGGGGGCACTTGGAAGGGTTAGGTAGTGGTGGTAGTGATTGGGGCGAGGATGGGAAAGGGGGGTGGGGGAGGGTGGGTGCCCACTCAAGAAAACGGAGAGGGCAGCACTTACCCGAGGCTTGGGTGGTCACTTCAGAAAATGGACTCAGTGTGCGCGTGTGCGTTTGACATCCCAACCACTCGGTTGTGTGCATGCACCTAAGTGTGCGGGGAGAGGATGAGAGTGAGCGACAGTGTGTGTGTGTGTTTGTGTGCACAGTGATGTCCACTTGAACATTTTCAAAAGAGCTCCTCTTTGCTGGCGTCCTTTTCTCTCCCAGCCTGATTCCCACCATAGGGAAGCTCCCACCTTCCCTATGTGAGCCAATCAGGCGCTCCGGTCGGTCCGTCTGGGCCCTGAGAGGCCGAGGAGCTGCAGGAGGGGCCGGCATGGCCCCGCTATGCAGACTAAATATGAAAATCTCTATTAGCAGGCTATCCAACATAAGTCATGACTTTTCCATGACTTTTCCTTGACTTTTCCTTGACCTTTCCATGATTTTTCCATGACTTTTCCTTGACTTTTCCTTGACCTTTCCATGACTTTTCCATGACTTTTCCTTGACCTTTCCATGATTTTTCCATGACTTTTCCTTGACCTTTCCATGATTTTTCCATGACTTTTCCTTGACCTTTCCATGACTTTTCCTTGACTTTTCCTTGACCTTTCCATGATTTTTCCATGACTTTTCCATGATTTTTCCATGACTTTTCATTGACTTTTCCATAACTTTTCCAAGACTTTTCCATGACTCTAAACCAAATTTCCATGACCAAAAGTGATAAAATGTAGTATTTAAACTAACAATGAGGATTCCAAAGCATACAGTATTCCTTAAAGGACACAAATGAATGAGAGACAATAGTTTGATTCAAAGAATAAACATTTATAGATATACTCAGCGTATGCCTGCTTATATTTTGAGTCTTTCTTTTAAAAGCATATTCATTATTTCAAACTCAGCGTAAATGAACCACATGAACACATGAATATAACACATTTACATGACTTTTACTAAACTTTTGGGATTTTATATTTTTCAAGGACTTTTCCAGGCCTGGAAATAACCATTTTATAATTCCAGGACTTTTCCATGTTTTCCATGACCGTATGAACCCTGCATTTAGATAAAAGTGGATGCTTTTGGCTTTTGAAACACACATTCACGCCATTTGTGTAAGTGTAATCTTTACCGAAATGTGTGTGTGTAATGGGTTCACTAAATTATCCATGCATAAGGAATCGAGCTGGCGGTGCCCTTCAGAATCAAAGTGAAGCAGACAGTGTGGTTAAATAACTGTCCTCCCATAATACTGCCGTTGAAAGCCAACCACTGATAACCAAAATAAATCTCTTTACACTCACAAAGACGTGCAGCCAGGCCCTGTGTGCTGTGGGAATATGATGCAATCTATTTTAAATTGCCATTTGATGCGTTGACATCACGTTTGAAACTGCTGCAGAAGAATGTGCACAACCGTGTGGTTTCTTTGAATCATTCATAATTGTCACCAGTAGAGGTGGCCAGCCAGCCACGCCCACCTCGTTTGACTCACTCCGTTCACCTGCACACACAGCGGGTTCCAGTTGTCCATAATCAGACCTGTATTTAATCACCACTCACTCTCCTTCTCTGCCAGATTGTTTTGATGTTCTTACTCAACCTTCCAGCGTACCTCCCTGACTGCCCGGAGCCGATCTTGCCTGTCCCCGACTACCCGACTCGCCTAATCCTCGTGTTCCCGTGCTACAGTCTGACGTCCCGGTGCCGACCTTGCCCGTCCCTCACAATCCGTATTGAGTATTGTCCAAGTCTTGTTGTCTTGTTGTTCCACGCACCATTAAAGTGTGTCATTCCAGTTCTCTGCTGCTCGTGTCCTTCGTTCTGCATCTGGGTTCGACACTCACCCGTGATAATAATCATGCATTGGAGAGATCGGGGGAACAAAGGAAAAACATAATTGTTGTTTCAGAGGCCTGCTGCAGCTCCACTCTGGAGTCTGTCAAAGCTTTTGAGAGATTTCAGCATTAGGGGGCGACTACGGAGTGCCTATTGATTGGTAATGTGCTGTTCCCTGCACGTGCATCCCAGAGATAGATATGAAATAATAGCATTTATGAGCTGTTTTAGCGTTTGGCTCAGACCCAGCGCCGGAGTAAAATCACTACGGGGGCTTTTTAAATTAGTGGAGGTGCACCGGTAGTTAGAGAGCAGACTGCATGGAGATGCATGTCTGATATTCTGGTGTGTGTTAACAAGAGACGTCCACAAATTAAAGGTAACACAAACAAAATTGTATTGTCAGAGATTGTACATGTTAAGATCTTGTTTGAAAATAGAAATGATTGCTCCATTATTAAGATTTCAACTTGTTAACACAACAATACTTTTATTCTAAGAAGCCAACAAAGCGAAGGAAGCAAAGAGCCGGCTTTATGGAGTATGAAGTATTATATCCTGCCCACCGACGACAGACTCTTGATTAGAAGTTATTATCATTTCCACCGACTCAGCTGGCTTTCTGTGTGTTTGGTCGTCGAGCAGCACTCACAGTTTCCAGAGTCAGAGAGAGCGTCGATTCAGCCCTTAAATTATCATCATTACCCAGCGTTACCAAGGACGAGGCATTTCTCCTTTTATAGTCCGGCTTTTTAAGCCATTTTTAATATACATGACGTGCTTTTGAACAGATGGCCATCTATCTACATCTAATATTCTGTCTGCATACTCTCTCACACACACACAGAGATGTACGTGCACACACAACTTTGTACATTTGTGAGCTCAATGTCTGTTTACACAGTCCCATTGTTGAGACAAGCCTTCCTAACAGGGACAAATTGCATGTCACCGAAACATAAATCAATAGATTTAAGGGTGAATATTTGATTTATGGTTAAGTTTAAGTTAGAGTATAAGGATTAGGGTTCCAGCAGTTGTGGTTAAGGGTGAGTCTCCCGGAAATGAAGTGAATGCAATGTCCCCAAAAGTCATGAAAAACCGACCGTGTGTGTGTGTGTGTGTGCTGATGGAACGGAGTCCTTAGCGATTTTGTTTATCTCCGTCGGCCACGTGCACGCCGCGGCTCAGACCTCCCTCGACGCACAGCGACACCGAGTCACGCACACACACACACGGGCAGCGCTGACACACAACTGCCTTCTTTTTTTTTTGGCACCATCGATTACTGTCAGCCGATACTTGGACCCGCTTCTGTCTGCGTCATCGGGTTTCAGGAAGTGATGATGAATGAGCAGCAGGATCGGCCAGGGCTGCTGGGACCGAGGGTCCAGGTTACAAAAATCAAGACGTTCTGAGACTTATTTTAGGGGAGGAGAGAGATGGGGAAATAATATAATACATATTGGATGAATTGCACTAAGAAGCCACAAAAGCACACCCTGGATCCCTGAGTCTTACTTATGCAACTAGTTAAACAAGTTTGTGTACAAATATACAGAAAGAAAAATGTGATGCTTAAATAATGTGTTTCCATCAGGGTCTTGGATTGGCTAAAACTATACTGAACTCTGCAGGATCCCAACCCCCTTTGTGCAAGAAGTGTATCCTCCAAACCAACCAAGGTCGAATGAGTCTTGAGTTTTCACAATAAAACACTATTTATGCAGCGAGGCAACAATATGTGAAAAATACAGCGTCGGAAAACATTTCTATGAAGCCTGAAACTGTCCATCAGACATGAAGACACGTACAGAAATGAAGGTGGATGTGAGTGTGAGTGTGTATGTGTGTGTGTGTGTCAGAGAGGATATCGACACCGGTAGATGTATTCAGGAGTACGTGAGCTGTGACTGACATTATAAAGGTAAGGAGTAAGGATAGCGGAGCTGAGAGGAACACATTGAACCCTGCAGTGATGTTTTTGGGATAAACAAAACACGCACGCACGCACGCGCACACCTGTCTTCAGGAAGGGGGGCTTATCTGCAGCTTTCAAAAGGACAAAACTAACACTTTTGAAGATATTTCACATGCTAGAGTGAAATTTCAGACTGATGCATTGTGGGAAACAGCCTCTTGTGAGTGAATCCAGAGGTCATGGGGTCTTACCCGTCACCGGCGGGAGCAGAAACCGAAGGAGACGTCGGCCCCGCCCCTCTTGGTTTATTGACTTTGGCGTACAGCCGATCCAGGGGGTCGTCGTCCGGGGCGGCTCCGGGGTCGGTGGCGTGATTCCCGTGCCCTGGAAAGGCGGCGGGGCCTTGGGGGGAGGCGGAGCCAACAGGGCCGTGCTGGACTGTGCTGTAGAGAGGAGACTGAGGCGGCGGCGGCTGCATCGGACCCGCATCCCGGTCCCTGAAGGGTTGTATTCGGGCATAGTTGGGGTCTGCGTCGTCGTCCTCAACATCTGGGAACGCCGCCACGCCGCCGCCGCCGCCCTGCTGGTCTCTGCGCCGGTGCTCCCTCAACTCCGGGTGCCCGGCCTCGATCCTGACAGACAGATGGAGAGCCAATTAGGGAATATCTTGGATGGGTGGGATAATGATGAGTGAGCTACAACAAGGGTCTGCCACAGATACATCATCTTCACCCAACCACACAGAAGCAACCCATTAGTGTGGAGCCCGGGAATGACGAGCATGGGGAAGAGAGGGATGGAGAGAACGGAGAGGAGGAATAAAAAGAAAGGAATGGCGTTAATGTGTCCCGTGAGAATAATAAGAGAAGGAAAACAAAAGACAGTAAATGTATACGCAGTATTTTAATCTGTATGCCAGCAAATTTAAAGCAATAAAAAACAAACATCCTCAAAGCTTCCCACCTTTCCCTCTCGTCTTTCATCCTCTCAAACTCGTGATCACTCATCATGTCGGACTTCTGTCGCTGCAGAGCTGCTTTCGCCTCCTTCTTCTCCTCCTTCTTCTTCCCGAATCTGGACGGAGAGAAGACAGAGAGACATGAGACACAATGAGTAAAGAAGGATGAATTAATAAGAATATAACACATTCTGACCAATGGATATCCATAACCTTTCCATAACTTTTTGATGACTCTAAACCAAATTCCCATGACCAAACATTTAGTGAAATCTGGGTGTGTCCATGAAAAAGTGATAAAATGTAGTATTTAAACTAACAATGAGGATTCCAAAGCATACAGTATTCCTTAAAGGACACAAATGAATGAGAGGCAATAGTTTGATTAAAAGAATAAACATTTATAGATATACTCAGCGTATGCCTGCTTATATTTTTGAGTCTTTCTTTTAAAAGCATATTCATTATTTCAAACTCAGCGTAAATGAACCACATGGACACATGAATATAACACATTTACATGACTTTTACTAAACTTTTGGGACTTTATTTTTTTCAAGGACTTTTCCAGGCCTGGAAATACCAAATTCCATGACTTTTCCAGGTTTTCCATGACCTGTAAAAGGCATTTTTATGCGTAAACCCGCCTTCATTCTGTCCATATCCTGCGCCCATTAGAACGGTCCATAACGAATTTCCATAACTTTTCCAAAACATTTGGGAATTAATTTTTTTCAAGGACTTTTCCAGGCCTGGAAATAACCATTTTAAAATGCCATGACTTTCCATTATATTTCATTTAGCTGAGGCTTTTATCCAAAGCGACTTACATGATATACAGTAGACCGTAGACACAGCAACGGTGAGCAATGAGGGTTAAGTGTCTTGCTCAAGGACACAACGACATGGACTAGCAGAGCCTGGGATCAAACCACCGACCTTCTGATTGAAAGACAGACTTGCTAACCACTGATCCACAGTCACCCCCCTCTCCCATGTTTTCCATGACCGTATGAACCCTGATAACAGTAAAACAACTGTGTGTGTGTGTATTCCAACAGCCTCCGACAGGATGTGTGACGGTGGAAGCAGATGAGGAACAAACGGCGGCGTTAACGTTTTTTTTCTTACGACGAGTGACGCGAGGCGCGGTGACATGAGCATCATTCAGCAGCATCATTTAGCATAATTTACGAGAGCAGCCTGTGATCAAGTGTCCAGAGTGTTTCTGTGAAGCCAGAAACACACATGTGTGAAGGCGTGTCACGCTACAGCTGTCGCAGTGAAACATGACCAGCATGCATTGCTGCTGCCGCTCAACCTTTGGCTACGCTGCTATGGTGCTGATGCCACAGTGAAGTCGCATTTACATTGAAAAATTAAATAATGTGTCTAAAAAATCACTGAAACTCCATGAACTATAATATACAAATACTATATATAATACTAGGTGTAAAAGGCAAACAGATAGAGTACACGTATATATACAGTACATAAACAGTAAGCAATCGGACCATCTAATGTAAAGTGACTCTATACAAGTCTATATGTATTAAATAGAGTGGGAGTGGTTCAATAAATGAGATAGAGGCAGGCTACACACACCCTAATCCAAATTAAAAGATGGCACACACACGACAGACTAAGTTTTAAGTGGCCGCACATCGATACTCAAACCGCAGCAGTCAATACAGTTTGTGCGTGGTCAGCATCAGCAGCACAACCGGACACGGCACAGGCCGATGCCAGGAAGGGGACCGGGGCTCACACACACACACACACACACACACACACACACACACACACACACACACACACACACACACACACACACACACACACACACACACACACACACACACACACACACACACACACACACACACACACACCTGATTACAACGTCGTAACTGAATGAAATGGATAATGTGAGCGGGAAACAGTTTCCAGTGACTGATAAATTACATTTTATTGTTTTTTTTCAGGATTTAATTCATCTTTAATGCTGACGAACGAGCATCCGCATATTTGGTTATTAAGAGGCGTTCAGAGGATCAACGTGTCATCAGCATGTACCGCCTGCTCAGAAAGCCTCATAGAAGCTCATTAAGCGGCTATATGGCGAGCAGGATACGGTTAACTGAGCCAGTCAGAGATGCTTAATAGTTAATATCTCCAACATGCAAACCGTGACCTTATAACACGCCTTTATGTTTTATTTATCCGCTGAGTTTATTGATGTATTATTCTTTGGTCTGCCCACTGCTGCTGCTCCTGGAGTATTACTCCTCCAGCGTACCGGCTTGTGCATTATTCAAGTGGACGTTCACGGCCAGTCTAATGTGGGATTTTATGTGGCGCTGTTTGGTAGTTTAGCTCGTGCATGTCGGTGCATTGCTGGGGAAACAAAAGCTAGTGCGTAAGCTGGGGTGGTGCTTAATGTGTGTGTGTGTGTGTGTGTGTGTGTGTGGTGTGGGGGGGGGGCATAACGTGGGTGTGCATTAACAGTGGGAGTGTGTATTTGCTTCACAGGGGACAGGCCTTGCTTTAATTGCTGCTTACCCTTTTCTTCAACTCTGTCTCTTCCCCTCGCTTACCCCTCTTTCACCTCCTTCCCTTTTACCTGTTCCTCCTCCTCCCTTTCTCACATTGACCCCAGTTCTGCTCCTTCCTTTCCACAGCTTTCCTCCCCCCCTCCTCCCTCGGTATCAAACACTTCTCTCGCAGCACTTAACCTCTCACATCCTCTCCTCTCGTCTCCGCTGTCCTCCCCACTTCTTCCTCTCGCCTCAGCTTTTAAACAGAGAATTAAAAGACGACAAATAAACTTTGGATTTCCGGTTGTTACTTGCAAAAGACACGTGATGAGTGGGAGAAAATATGACTTTTAAAGCTCTTTAAAAGCTGCAAAGTGGCCGATGTGACGAGAAATATAGAATTTAAAGTGTCAAAGACATCCAATATATAATATACAGTACTGTGCAAAAGTTTTAGGCAGGTGTGAAAGAATGCTGTAAACTAAGAATGCTTTCAAAAATAGAAGTGCTAACAGTTTATTTTCATCAATTAGCACTTCTATTTTTGAAAGCATTCTTAGTTTACAGCATTTTCTCACACCTGCCTAAAACTTTTGCACAGTACTGTATGTTATATATAATATATCTAATGTATTGTGTCGCAGGTGTATCTGCTGCAACGAGCATGCTAACCATGCTAGCTAGAGATCAGCAAAATATAATAGCAAAATATTTATTTCGATATTGTATATGAGGGAACTGGGTAGCTGATGGTAAACTACACAATTTGTAGTAAATAGGGTACACAAAAACATGCGTTTTCTCCTCAGGGTCAAGATCCATAGTGAAGATGAACAAGAGAAATTAGAATAAACAAGAAAGCATGTGCACTTTTATTTGCTTACAGCCAGGGAGATATAGAGGGAAGAGGAGGATGCACACAGATAATGGACACCTACAGCTTAATTAGGCCTGCCCTCCCTCTCTAGTCCCTCTTGATGGTATTATCACCGGCTACACTGGGAGGAAACGTGCATGGATACAAACACACAATCTAATGACGCACACACAGATATAGGCAGAATCGTATAGAAGCCACACACACACAGAAAGCATTCGTTTGTGTGTGTGTGCATGCGGCCGTTTGCAAGTGAGGGAAGTGACAGAAAGAGAAAGCTACGCTCCAGTGTGTGTGTCTTTGTAGTTGCATGTGCAGAGAGAAGTCAAAGGGAGGAAACCCGGCGTGTCTGGTGATGTCGTGACCTTTTCCTTCCCTCTGCATCTTTGAGGCCAAGAGGAGGAGTTTTTGTGTGTTTATTTAATTGTTCTCCGCCCGTCAACACCTTCCTTTTCATGTCAAGTCCTTTAAAATGTCATCTGTAGTGATTAGTTACATCACAAGCGTCAGGTACACACTTAGAGAGGTGCTGGAGGTGAGCATCACTAATACTACTGTTTCATTCCTATTCTTTAAATATACTTTTTTTCTATAGCGAATTACTTAAATGTGGAAAATGAGGAAGCATGTGTGATATTGGAAGACGTTACACACACACATGATCGCACACTGAGCCTGGACGTCCAGAAGATTATTTTAAAAGTTACGACTTTATCACTTGAGCGTGGTTTCACAAGGAAATATCAGAGCAAGAACAGCTGATTAATGGCCAGTCAGGGGGAATAAATTACCTCTTTACTGTCATCAGAGGACTCGTGAATATTCATGCCCTAACGCCACAATCTGTATGGAAAGTGTACGGCTGGTCATCCGCATGCAGGGCAGACTCACTGGTTTCTTAAAGCCTCTCTCTAGAGAAGGTAGGCTGAAACATTACGTACCACCACTAAACACATTACTGGAAAAAGAAGGAAACGTGCAGCTAAGAGGATGATTGAACGTCCCTACCTCTGTTCCCATCACAGTCTCCTTGAATATGTGTAAATATCAGCTTTAACAGGGCGACCAGCAGCAGGTACAATGTGAGAGCCCTTCCATTCAGCTGCAGACGGCCAGAGAGGCTGTGTGATCTTGAGTTGAGCTTAGCTTGCCAAAGGTACTGGTTATTCTAATATGCATGCTTGCCGGTGATGGCTGCACGATATTTAGGGTGGCCGGTGATGGCTGCACGATATTTAGGGTGGCCGGTGATGGCTGCACGATATTTAGGGTGGCAGGTGATGGCTGCATGATATTTAGGGTGGCAGGTGATGGCTGCACGATATTTAGGGTGGCCGGTGATGGCTGCACGATATTTAGGGTGGCCGGTGATGGCTGCATGATATTTAGGGTGGCCGGTGATGGCTGCACGATATTTAGGGTGGCCGGTGATGGCTGCATGATATTTAGGGTGGCCGGTGATGGCTGCACGATATTTAGGGTGGCAGGTGATGGCTGCACGATATTTAGGGTGGCCGGTGATGGCTGCATGATATTTAGGGTGGCCGGTGATGGCTGCACGATATTTAGGGTGGCAGGTGATGGCTGCACGATATTTAGGGTGGCCGGTGATGGCTGCATGATATTTATGGTGGCCGGTGATGGCTGCATGCTCTCGTGGATCACACTTTTTCCTGTTTTACACAGCCGTGGGCTGCCCGCTGCCTCCTCACGCACAACTCATAACCCCCAGCCGGTGGGGGCTGCGAGTGGAAACACAGCTGAGTGCATCGCCGACCCCCTGACGGCACGCAGTGAGTGGAAGCAGCGTTTGGCTAACGGTGAACCAAACCACTGCTGAGTGCTTCTCCTGGTGGGTCGACTGTGCTGTGGTGGGCTCGTACTCCTCTATGTGAGTAGAGTGTGTGGATGAAGCACATGCCTATGAGGGGGCTGGTGGTCGACACCAGTGGTTCCCACCCCGTTTTCCTTGAAGCCCTCCCTACTTGCATCCGAGAAAAGCTGAGCTGGTTTAAACACAGATGTATTGTTCACAATGTAAATATTTTATATTATTAAAAGACTAGCGGCTAGAAAGCACTGCGGCTGATCCCTAAGGGGGGGCACGGACCCCGGGTTGGGAACCACTGGTCTACACAGTGCCTCCGCCTCACTGTGGGTCATTTTAAATCAAACGCAGCTGTTTTCAAAGCTGCTGCAGCTTTAACGACTCGGCACGACCATTTTTTACACATTGTTACATTTGTCGGGTGCATTTGAGCCTCTACCCTTGTTTACTGGTAACCCAGGAAGGAAAGTAGGGGAAAGAAGAGGAATCCTAATTGCTGAAGAGATGTTCACCTCCCACACTCGGCAGGAGCCTGAGCCCCCGGTTACGTTCTCCCAACATAACCCTCCAGAACCCATCACTTAACCAACACCGATTATAACCTCCATCGCACAGCAAACGTCTTTTAGATGTGAGGACTGGCCAGCACGGCATTAAGGTCCCCACGATGAACAAATACGAGACACACACAGACACGCCAATTAGAATGGTGAATGGTGAATGGAGTGAGAAGAGGGCTGATCCACACTCGTGCTTCTGAATAGTCCACGAGGAAACAAACGAGTGCAAACATCTGTGACTCTCACTTCACCTCTTCTTTCTATTCTTCTGCTCTTTCTCACTTTGAAGACACGCCTCCCTTTGCCACTGGCAAAAGGACGCCTTAGAGAATGCATGATTGACAAATGTGCTCTGATAACAAGCACACACATACACTAAGTAAGCACACATTGAAATTCAAGCAAAGACACAGAGACACACTTCCAAACCCACACAGATGATTGGCAGGCATGACATCAGTCCGTGACACTCCAATGACTTTCTGTCACGATGTTTGATTGGCAGCTGGTGGGTCCCTCCCCCCTCTTTCATGAATGTGCTCTCTAATTATGCAACAATGAGAGGCAGCGGCTGGTCAAAAGAGAGGGTTTTACCTGCAGAAAGCGCTTGAAAGAGCTTCCTTCCACACATTGTGCTAGCTCATGGAAAGTGGGATCCAATAGATCGGATACTCTATGTGCTATTTAACCTTGGTGACATCCCAGGCTGTCGGCTGCACCAGTAGTTTGAATCGCCAAAGCTTCAAAACGTTGCCATATGAAGTATAAATCGCCATTAAAATGCTGGGTGTACTAGCATTAAAATGCTGGGTGTACTAGCATTAAAATGCTGGGTGTACTAGCATTAAAATGCTATGTGTACTAGCATTAACATGCTAAGTGTACTAGCATTAAAATGCTGGGTGTACTAGCATTAAAATGCTATGTGTACTAGCATTAAAATGCTAAGTGTACTAGCATTAAAATGCTGGGTGTACCAGCATTACAATGCTGGGTGTACTAGCATTAAAATGCTGAGTGTACTAGCATTAAATGCTAAGTGTACTAGCATTAAAATGCTAGGTGTACTAGCATTAAATGCTACGTGTACTAGCATTAAAATGCGGGGTGTACTAGCATTAAAATGCTGGGTGTACTAGATTAAAATGATGGGTGTACTATCATTAAATGCTAGGTGTACTAGCATTAAAATGCTATTATATTATCATCATATCAGTGGCATAACATTGCCTTCAAATGACATTAATAGCACACACATTAGTTATATGAGTTAGACAAGTTATATTCATTAAAGAAATTTGATTTAATACAATACAAACAAATTTAATCACCTTATTCAAATTGAGGACTTTGTCCAAGGTGTGTTTTTAAGGTGATGTCATAAAATGACGGCAGACAACGAATGTAAAAATAAAACAACATATTTGGTCCAGTCCTACTCGATTATCAGTTTAGAAGTTTTTTTTATTTATTATCGTACCCTGTGAGTTATCTGTATTCATTATTTGGCCCTTTTGCACATTGTTACACTGCTAACGAGTGTTAAATAATGTTTCTATGATGCCGCACATCTTATTCTTTTAATAATGAGAAGAAAACAACAACACGGGGGTAAAAGCACCTCCATCGACGAGATCGGCTAACAACCTCGAAGCTGGGGCTCTCTCAGCCTCACAGAGGTGCTACATTATGACCAGCTGGAGAGAGGAACGAGGGAATATGTGAGAAAGAGAGAGTAATTGCAGGCATCAACGAGAGGTGAAGAAAGAGAATCAAAGCTCAAAGAAAACCCCGGCGCCGTAATTGTAACTGTAACTTCCTGTGCTTTCTCTTTTCCCATTTCTACGCGCTCCTACAGTGGCTGCATTGTCCAATCACGTCGCTCTTTGAGTTTTAAGTTCTGCAAAATGCCGTCTTTTGAAAGATCATTTATTCGACGGTCAGGGCAAACATACATGCAAAACAAAAAAAACACACACACACGCAACAATGTAGGCGAGTACAGCAGTGCACGAAGACAACCAAGCTGGCAACCCGTGCATTAATTACCATAGATTCCCATAAATTCGCACCATTTGAAATCTGAAAATGAACAGCATGCACTTCACAACACACATGAACAACCACGTAAACATGTCGGCCCTCTTTGCTTCTACAAGACCTTTTACATCCCCAGTCTCACCTCATAGATTTCCATATCTTCGTTTGTACACTCACACACACACTCACACACACTCACACACACACACCCCACGCTCTGGAGCCGTACTCATGTTGATGATGTTAATCTACGGTTGAAGGTGCGTGCGTATGTGTGAAAGATGCATATTCAGAGTTTGAATACCAACCTCGCTGGTCTGAGCAAAGAGAAAGAAAAAAGATGCACAGATCAGAGGGAGAAGTGTCACACAACTGCAGACGATTGTACACACACTTACACACACACACACACACACACACACACACACACACACACACACACACACACACACACGCTGTCTGAGGAAGATTCACAGCAACTGCGTGCCAGCTATATGACAACCATCTGACGGTGTGACCAATCATGTTTTAACACCGCATGATTTTTCATGACGGTCGGATGGTTACCATCGTGCAAACACACACACACACACACACACACACACACAGATGATTGGCATGACTGATTGGCAGGTGGCAGCAGTTCAGTGAACGAGCAAGCTGCCACCGTCTGACTCTGACGTCCGGGTTAACGGCGTGAACGGCACATTGCAGAACAGACATTCAACTTTCCTACACATCCAAACCCACTCTTCACTAATGAATAAATACATGTGGTATTAACGTCGTAGTAATACTGCCAACGTCTCTTTGCAGTAGGTGCATACACACAATGCAGGATGTGCTACAGTAGAACCACACACCCTGGAAAGGTTGAGTATCCCATGCCACCTCTCCGCCAGACCATTAGGCCAATCAAAGCTGGCCTTAGATGAATATGACAAATCAGCCGCGTGGCCTACATTGAACTGTACTGAATAGCAGCAATTTGGCCTCTCAGTCTGCCTCCATTACATGCAATCACATGCAGATCGGGAGCTGGAGCTGGAGGGAGCAGACCAGAGAGGAGAAATTCAAATAGTGCAAAGATTACGGGGGTGGGGGTGTGAAAAGATAGAGAGAGAGGGAGCGAGGTTACGGAAATATGGCTCGATGGAGGGAGAGGAGAGAAAGGGGGAGATTATTGGCGGGCTCTAATCAAGGCCCTCTTATGGCGATGAGAGATGGGGTGTACAGGAAAAGGTCTAAAATATCCTCGGGTGTATTATATGGTTTCTTAAGGCACTTAAAGGAAGACGTGATGGGGGAATTACTGGTTAGTTGAAAGGATGGATGGAAGGACGGGTGCATGGAGGGAAGCCTCGGCTAGATTAAACTGGGGATACTCTCGAGTGTGCCGTACAGGCTGTCCAGACCATAATAACACATGGTACAGTGGATGGTGGGGGGAGAGATGGATGAACGTGGAAAGAAGGGATTGGGCGTAACCTTCCCTGAACTCTCAGGCACTTAAAACATCGCTAAGACGGAGTGAACGAGTGAAGGAGGCGAGAAGGAGACAATATCTTGAGTCCTTTATTGCCTTAGAGCTGTAACGGTGAAAGGGAAATAGAGGATTGTGGGAAAGACGGAGGCGGAGAGGGAACGATTGGGATCCTCAGGTGTGTAATCTGTGCATTTATAGAAATACATCACATCGTGCCATAGAGGGACTATTGGTTATACATATTGTAAGTAACTCAATGTGTGTCCTAACGTTAAAAACTGTTTGTCAATCAATTTTTTGTTGCATGTTTTTGTCTGCCGTAAGCAAAATGTATCTGGTTTCCTGTTTTGGAATTATATGCTTTTATTTTGAAGGCGGAAAACGGAGTTGAAACGGAAGTCGCATAAAGTTACGGTATAACGGTCAATTTTAGATAAATAAACGGTATTAGCACTCCCATGAAGAGGCACAAGGTTAGTTTAATTAGGAACAAATATAACTGTGTATGTTTTATGGTAGTTAGCATAAGTGTCTATGTATGCATGCTATTAATGGTAGAGGAGTAAGATAACAATTATGTTTTTTTGTGCCTTACACAGCTCATACGTTGGTTTTGGAATAAGTAAAACATTTGAAATCATCAGTCAAAGTGCAAGACCGTCTTTCGGAGGGGAACGCTACACATATAGCTAGCATAGCGGCCTATGCTAACACCATAACCATATTTATTATCCCTGAGAGAAGCACACACCTCTATATATCGGGCCATGAATAAGAACATTTCTCAGTAAAGAATAAACCTAAAGGCAAAAGCACACTGAAGTGAGAGTGAGGGGAAAAAAACAAGGTGGAAAAGAGGTGAAGAAAGAGGAGGAGAAAATAGCACAGCACCTATTAAATCCAGTACAATTAGTGCATTTTAATCTAATTGCATAATCTTTCACTTTAAATAGCATACACTTCTGAGATATAATCTTTTGTGGGACTTTGAAACCTGTGTCTCCGTGTTCAGCTTCACACAGACTCCTTCTGTAAGTGTATTTTTTAAAGGGCAGCGGCCGCATACAAATGTTTTCCTTAAGATCTGAATCTCTGTAATGGTCGTGTGAAATCCCTTTTCAGAAAGCGACGTTGGGTAGCAATTAAGGTACAAAGTACAAACCGCTCATTGAAACACTTTGGCCCATTTATGCTGCGCTCCACTTAAATGTCCCATTCAGGTTGGAGATATCGTGTTTAAAGTCACACAAAGTAGTTCTGACAGATCATTTTCAGCACCTCCTAAGGAAAGTGGGGCAGCGCTCTAAGAGTGGTCTTTGTGTGTGCGTGAACACGTGAGTGTTTCAAGGGGAGGGGGCGGAGCCTCAGTGTTCACGTTGAAGGGTTATTTTAGTTTGATATAGTGTGAATAGAGGTTGTGCTCATGTGCCCTTTTTTGAATTATTTCTTATTTTTTGTAGATGACTGACTCCTTAATTCTGATTTCCTGACGTTACTCAAAAGCAGGATTTCATACAGTAGACCGTAGACACAGCAACGGTGAGCAATTAGGGTTAAGTGTCTTGCTCAAGGACACATCGACATGGGCTAGCGGAGCCGGGGATCGAACCACCGATCCTCTGAATGAAAGTCGCCAATATCGATCATCATCTGAACTGAAGGGGTCGGTAACGCTGGAGAAACTCTTCTCCAGCAGCAGTGGCGAGCACCAAAAGTTGCTGAAGGTTTGTATCACTGGCAGCTTGTCCCCTCAGGCCCCTCCCCCCAGCTTTACGGATGTAAACAATGGTAATGGATATTGTTCGCGTGCACAGCTGCCGAGCTAGCAGCTCGTGCAATTAGTGCACGGACAGCGAGCGTGCAGGTTTGATTTATTGATTTGCCTTTAAGACCGGCTGTATTTAAAATGTAAAAAAAGGGATTAAGATTTAAGGGATTATTTGGGTGTACCTGGATATGATGCTCAGCTAACAATGATTATTGATTACTTATGATAACCAACATAAACGTTGCAGTTTACAGGGTTCATGCACATTCTGACCAATGGATCTCCAGGACTTTTCCAGGACTTTAAACCAAATTCCCATGACCAAACATTTAGTGAAATCTGGGTGTGTCCATGAAAAAGTGATAAAATGTAGTATTTAAACTAACAATGAGGATTCCAAAGCATACAGTATTCCTTAAAGGACACAAATGAATGAGAGACAATAGTTTGATTAAAAGAATAAACATTTATAGATATACTCAGCGTATGCCTGCTTATATTTTGAGTCTTTCTTTTAAAAGCATATTCATTATTTCAATCTCAGCATAAATGAACCACATGAACACATGAATATAACACATTTACATGACTTTTACTAAACTTTTGGGATTTGATTTTTTTCAAGGACTTTTCCAGGCCTGGAAATAACCACTTCAAAATTCCATGACTTTTCCAGGTTTTCCAAGAACCCTGTGTTTATTACTGAAATATTGACCCTCAAACACACGTATAGGTAAGGGACTCACAGTATCATTACTGTGTCGGCCATTTTGCAGAAACAGTACACACACACACACGCCACATGACCACAAACGCATCGAACTCTCACACACACACACACACGACCTCTTACCTGAGCAGGCCGAAGCCGATTTTCTTGCTCTTCTTCTCCGTCTCCTCGGGCTCCTCTGTTTTCTTTTTCTCTTTCTCCTTTCCTTTCCCCTTATTCTTTTCCTTCTTCTTAGTTTTTGGTTTCTTTTTCTTCTCTTTCTTGCCTTTCTCTTCGATCCGATCAGCCAACCCCTGGCGGGATGAACTGCTCGCGGGGGTGTCCCGGCCTGAACTCGGCTCCGAACCATCGTCTGGAGGGAACATAGGAACAGGGTTCGAAGGTTGAAGGTCGACGTTAAAGAAAAGTGATTGCAGTGTTGGGTCCACTTCCATCATTGTGTTGGATTTAAATCAAATGAAATCAATGTTCACACAAAGACACTCAAACTGATTTTAAATTGATGTAATAGACGTTTCGTAAGGATTACCAATGAGATGGTTATGGAAGTGCTAAACCTTGTGAAAGATGTACCATTGAAACCCTGATTTAAATACAACATATCAGACACATATATGACATGAGCATGCACACAAACAAAAAGGAAAATTATGTATTAACTTTACAGAGAATAGAAAAAAAAAGATTTTCAAAGTGTAAACTTTGATGCTTCATTACTTCTTCGACAGACCGGAGGGATGGTCTCGAATTACAATGATCACACGTACACACACACACACGCACGCACATACGCACACACACACACACACGCACACACACACACACACACACACACACACACACACACACACACACACACACACACACACACACACACACACACACACACACACACACACACACACACACACACACACACACACACACACACACACACACACACACACACACGGAGACCACTTGTCAGATTTTATAAGATAAACAAACCAAATTAGTTACTTCAATTGAGATTTAACCTTGTGGACATTCACTTCAGACTTAATTACAAAGGCTGTCTAACAACCAAATGGTATTGTTATTGTGTGTGTGTGTGTGTGTGTGTGTGTGTGTGTTTCATGCTTGTGTCAGACCTGGTTTGTTTTCCATTTAAGAATTCAAAACTGAAGATGACCGCTGCAGATATCCTTAAAAGACTTTTCTTTGTAATTTGTTTTCAGTTACCAATGGTCAAGTGTAAATAATGCGTGTGTAAGTGTGTGTGTGTGTGTTTGTGTGCACAAAACCGGTCATTCAGCAGAACAAAAAAACTAAAACTAAAATATCATAAGCTTAAAAAAAAGACCAGGGCTCATTTGCATATACTCTAAAATGGGTTCTTAAATATAAATATCAGGAAAACCCAACATCTAGTTCAGACCACAGGTTTGTTCTGCTTCTAAAATGTGTGAATTTAGATTTGATCTGGTTGAATTCGTCAGTATTGATTTCTAATGATAACCAGAAAGAAAAATTGCATATATTGTATATATATAATATATACCAGACAGAGTGACAGAAGCAGCTATTTAACACTATAATCCATCCCAGCTGACGTGAGACATCAAAGTCAATGACTCAAAGCCTCTGTTGAAGCCTCTTGACAACTAAATTCAATGGAAACTGGGAAGCGCCGCAGTTAGCCGGATCGGCTCCGGATGCCGCACAATGCCTCCGCTACCCATCAGCCCCAGCTGAATATTATTATTATTATATTATTTTATACACCGTGCACTCAAACTGTCAACATGTTCACAATGTTTGCCTTCATGATCACCGGTGGTCTGCAGGTGAAGCCGCTCAAAAGAACGGACAAAATAGTAGCTGAGACCCGTGAAGGTACAAATCAAGCCTGAAGGTGAAGTGAGAGAAACAGAGAGAGAGAGAGAGGGAGAGAGAGGGAGAGAGAGGAAGAGAGAGAGAGGGATCCTCAGAGCGCTTCAGAGAACTGTTTCCTGTCAATTAACAGCAGCTCTGGAGGTGCTGAGCATTTAGAAAGACAGTGACAGATGCGTCCACTGTGTGTGTGTGTGTGTGTGTGTGAGAGTGTGTGTGTGTGTGTGTGTGTGTGTGTTGACATGCCCTATTAGTCCTATCCTGTGCGAATGTAGTGATCTGAAACAGCCCGACTCATTACTCTAGTGGTGACTGATAAGAGCTCGCTGCTAATAACACAGCTGGGAATTGAACTGCACCTTCCGGTGAAACCCAAAACAAACTAAATAAGAAGCCACCGTTGGGCTCCTGGGTAAATACTTAAAGCTAAAATCCCAGATCTGACATGAATCCCTTATTGTAAGGCAATGCTGCCGCTTAGCGCCACACGTGTTGACTCTCTGAGTCACGGCGGTCTGGTTGCTCGTTACTAAAAAATAATCACATTTGACGGCGGACTTAAACTGCGCTGAGCGGCTTTTTGAAATCGTAGCCGAGGTTGTTGTTGGGGAGTCTCCGTCAATCGCCATGTATGGGAAAATCCATTTTTTTGCATTGATTGTCGACAGAAAAAAAACATATGCAACATATTTAAAGGTTTCAGTTTGATGCAGTGGTGAATTATCTTTGTCTCTAAGTTGAATCTGCTCTCGGAAAGAAGTAGACACACATGTCACTGTTAATGTGCCCCGAATGCCCCCAGATGGGACTGATTAAACCAATATACCACTAGCACATATATGGCCTTATTATCTATCTTCACGAGGGTTTTCTGTATATTATAGCTTTTTAAATTGTTCAAATAGACCTTGTGAATGAGGAGATAATCAGGATTTAGTATGAGAAAAAACATTTTGGCTAACGCAATTTTGGGGTGCATGAGGTTACATGTAACATTTTTTTGGGATTAAATGTAGAAAGAATAACACACACCAACTCAGTGCCCAAATTGCCGGACTTCCACCCCCCATCCCTTACCCTCGTCTTCTTCAGGTGGTCCGTCGTAGGATTTATCGATGGCCGCTCGGAAGCTCTCGTTGCAGCCTCTTCCTCTGACCATATTTGGGCGAGGTCGGTGGAAGGGGAGGAGTTCGTTATTTCTGTTAACCTCCGACATGGCCGTCTGGAGACTCTCCAGGGAGCTGGACTTCTTCAAGCCGAGGGTGGGGCCGAGTTCCACGGGAGTCGATGGAGCTGTTGGAGTAAGAGATGCATGATAGTGAAACCAACCCATTCAGCCAGAGCTGACGATTATTATCAATATTGTATGGAACGATAAAGGTTGAATAACTATAATTCAACTGAAATGTATGCGAATGTGTTGCTGCTACAATCCCCCCCCCCAAAAAAAAACACCTTGTCAGCATGGAGACAGACGAGTGCCATTTCACTCCAGGTCTGATCGAATAGGTTTACCTGGCTGTGCCTCGCTCTGATTGGTTTAAAAACAGCCTGTGGAGGCGGCGGCTAGGAGAGAGGCCGCGACACGGCTGAACTCTGGAGAGCAGAGCCAGGAAAATAACAGTGATGCAGTTAAGGATGCTGCTGTTGTGATGGATGTGAGGTCTGCTTCACTGTTACCGGCCCTCCATCCATCACCACAAGTATACCGAGAGAGATATTACTGGGGGAGGAAGGGAGGGTGTGTGGAGGGGGGGGGGGGGGGGGGGGTGGAGAACGAGGGATGAAAGGAAGCAATGACCCTCTGGACCCTGAGGTCATTTTCTCGCTTTTACATAATTTCCTAAATTCACCTTTTGAAGGCACTTGCATATAAGACCTTTCCCATGAGTTAGATAAAAAATTGCAGAACAACCTCAGCTCTCTATATAAAAAAAAAGTATAAAGAGATAATATGACTAAAGATGAAAAATGTAATTTCGATTTTGGAAATTCTTCACATCTCTTGTGAAAACATAACTTTACTCAGGTGGTCGAACGGTTCTGGTGCTTGAAACTGGTTCAACAAAGGTCTCAGGTTCACAAAAGCAGTGGAATATATGAATAAAATGGTAGATGTATGTAAATAAATATGAATACCAAATTTTGTATTGTAATTTTTTGAGTAAAAGTGTTGTCTGTGACTACTTTCACCAAAAGGGTTCTCCAGAGGGTTCAGGGAGAGCGAGGCAAAGAGGCTGCTCAGGTTCACAGGACGTAGAAATCATGCTCAGCTTTACGCCGGCTATCCAGCGATTAATGGCGTCCTGCTGCAGACAGCCAGAGCTAACGACACGCTGAGAGCTGATTCTGGATCAGGTTCAGCCTCCAGCCCACGGCGGGGCTCCCACCTCTTGTGAGGACTGCAGATTGTGAAACAAAGGAGGGGAGCGAAAGGTAATGTGTGCGCTTCCAATTTGGTTTTGTCGCCGTGTGACACCCTCAAGCAGGGAGAGACGCTGATGGTCGGGCAAGATGGGGAGGAGAGGGAAAGGGGAGGAGCCACGACGACAGGCGGAGAGCAAATTAAGTTTCCACCGGGGAACACCACGGTGGCAGAGAGGGAGACAGAGAAAAATGGGGACGAAAGGGAGGAAGGCTGGGCTGGCTGCCAGCTCAAAATACTGGTAATCCTTACACACACACACACACACACACACACACACACACACACTTTGGATTCCTTGCCTGCTCTGGCTTGTCGATATGATGCCACTGTGATTCATGATAGCTAAACCTGCATCACTTTAGCTAATGATTCTCTATACACACACAGCTCCTGTGTGTGTGTGTGTGTGTGTGTGTGTGTGTGTGTGTGTGTGTGTGTGTGTGTGTGTGTGTTTTTCTCAAAGCGGAGGAGATGAGAGGGCTGATGTGGCTTCCACATCTATTTAGACAACCATTAACCAAACACACACACACTCATACATAGAGTAATAACGTGCATAGAATGTATGCACATGCATAATGCAGTCTGCTGCTGGAGGACCAGGGCCGTGACATGTGACACTCCTATCCACACACACCGTGTGCACGACATTCAGACGCACAACGAGGGGTGAGCGCACCACGAGTGCTGCGTGAGGAATCGATGTGGAATCAAACCTGAGTTCAGTCCGATTCCATCGCTTTCTTTGATGCAGATGCACAGTTTTCTTGGAAGTTGCACAAACTGTACAGACACACACACACACACACAAAATGCACCATCCCTCCCATTGTGTATCTGAGTCAAGTCTAGATGCATTACACACTCCTGCACATGTAAACCTTCCGTGTGCAGAGATATTCAGTGATGGACGTGGCACTCGCCTCCCACAGCGGGTCAAAGAAGCAAAGCCTCCGCAGTGTTCTCGTTTCTAACTTTCAAATGAGCATTATTCTCAGTATCGAGATCTTTTTAAATTTTCCTTTAGCCGTCTTGATAAAGAATAAAAGAAATCAAGGTCAACCGGGTCTGCTGAGCATTTTAATACACACCACGGGTATTCCAGGGCGTTACTAACTTCATTATAACGTGTAATGCATCTGCATGGAAGACTTAATAACTTCCAGAAGCTTAACAGCACTGTGGCCTGAACACGTTATTAGATGCTCGGCCAAAGAGCACAGCAGGAGCTTCAATCTTAAAAGAAAATGAATTAAAAAAAAAACAGTTTTTAAATAGACATGTCACATGCAAGAGTTTATTCTGGGGGCTGAGAGTGGCGTTTACATTGTAAAGAATGGATGATCCACTGAGGGCCGTGGATTAGAGCTGCCAGTAACATTTGATCCGAGGCCACCAAATAGCAGGGAAAAACTGTCCAGGACTTTTGGATGCATTATTCCTTCTATTCACTCTCTAATCAGAAGACTCCTCCAGCCAGCATGTTGGCGGTTGCCAGCAAGACTCTGAAAACAGAGGCAACCTCAGAGCACCGCCAGCCTCCGACGGTCTTATTTCAGTTACAATAAAGTCGTAATCCGGCGTGCTTGAGCTCAAAAGGCATGCTCAGATTTGCCAGTGTTTAGTCACGCATTGCTTTCTGTAGATTAATACACTCCATATGGAAATGTGTGTGTGATGTTAGTCGATGGAGGCCGGGTCCAGGTTCATTCTTCCACAACGTTTGAGGGGCAACGTACGTTCAGGATGTGACCTCGGAGGCCAAACGAGTGTGTGTGCAGAAAGCTGGGGAGAAGAAATAAATAGTAGGGATAGCTTAGTGGTGTTGGGCTCACACACACACACACACACACACACACACACACACACACGTAAGTACGAGGACAGACACTGGGTGATGAGCATGAATCCACATACTCAAACACACACTTGGTCTCTCTCACACACACACACACACACACACACACACACGTAAGTACGAGGACAGACACTGGGTGATGAGCATGAATCCACATACTCAAACACACACTTGGTCTCTCTATCACACACACACACACACACACACACAGTATTTTGCTGTGAGTAGCAGGATTTGTGTCATAAATGTAATTACTGAAGTCCAACTGTAAGATGATAGAATTAAGCTGCTTTTAGAGCGAGAGAGAGAGAGCGAGAGAGAGAAGATGACAAGCAAGTCAAGAGTAAAAAAGTGGTTTGAGGGAGCGACTGAAAGAGTGAGAGAGAGAGAGAGAGAGAGGGGGTTTGGCAGAGAAAAACAGAGCGTTAGAGGATGGTATAGAAAGAGAAACAAAGAGACCGAGGATGGGAGCGAAGGAGAGAGGATGGAGTGACAACGAGAGAGAGAGAGAGAGAGCGAGAGAAGGAGAGAAGAAATATGAAATGAAATGCAAAACACAAAGAGAGAGGAACGCCAAGCTATCCCAAGGCTATTTGGTTGGCAGGAAGGCGACGGGCGACTTTGAAAGTCAAAATGACACCGAGGAGCGTCTTGGCAGCCGGCTGCAGCAGCGCAGCCAGCAGATCCAACAACAGCAGCAACTTCCTGCTGGTCCACCAACGCTCACGTCAGAGGCTCGCATGAGGAGATGCAACTCAATGGCTGCTTTCTATTTCTGCACCATACACGCCCATTCTATCACCATACACGCCCATTCTATCACCGTACACGGCCATTCTATCACCGTACACGCCCATTCTATCACCATACACGCCCATTATATCACCATACACGCCCATTCTATCACCCTACACGCCCATTCTATCACCCTACACGCCCATTCTATCACCATACACGCCCATTCTATCACCATACACGCCCATTCTATCACCATACATGC